>JARQSW010000394.1:591205-629513 GCA_030142375.1 Calameuta pallipes
TTCTGGAGAGGCAGGACCTCACGGAGATGGGCGAGGAGGGGCCCATTTCGCTTCCTTATACTTCCTACTTTTCCTACTCTTTCCAGGGTTCTCCTTTCTCGCTTCTCTCGAACAATCTGGTTCTCTTGAATCACTTTTACGAATTTTCTCCTCTCCTTGTTCCCTCGATCCTTAGCATCTCTCTTCTTCGCTCTTTCTTCTTAACGATCTTCCTCTTTTTCCCTTCAGCGTCTTCCCTGGCTGCCGCCGCCAAACGTTTCTGCTCTATTTTCGAATCTCCAATTCCTTCCTGTATCTCCATCACTCTCTTCCCAGTATATCCTTCGAAACTGAGTCATTAAAAAAAGTCCTTTGGAAAAGGAAAAGTCCAAAGTGGTAGCGCATATAACATATCAGTGATATATTTAAAATATATCTCTAATGACCATTGTTATTGTTAATCTTTCGCAGGCACAACTGTACTTCATATGCTTTATTATTATTGTATTTGCCGAATAAATTATCTTGAAACACTAATGCTTTGATATTCTTTTGTCCTCGGCGAATATCCCAGAGTACGAATGACTTCGGTCTCTTTCTTACTCTTCTCCGTCCTAACAGCATCCTTCTCTTCTCCTCTTGACTTATGCTTTGACACCCCTTTTCAGCTGTGCTCCATTTTCTCTGCCATTATTTTCATTCCATCTCTGCAATGCTATCCGTATCTTCACTTCGCTTTTCTTCATCAATACTACCTTCTTCGATAAAATGATTCCAAATCAAATTTGAAAATCGCATCGTCGAAACTTCAGTAGGTCAACTCTGGTAAAAAGGGTTTGAGCTAGTTCGAATTTTTGCCGATAAGGGGGCAGCACCT
This sequence comes from Calameuta pallipes, assembly GCA_030142375.1. Taxonomy (NCBI): domain Eukaryota; kingdom Metazoa; phylum Arthropoda; class Insecta; order Hymenoptera; family Cephidae; genus Calameuta; species Calameuta pallipes. The sequence continues at coordinate 592,062 of JARQSW010000394.1, forward strand.
CCTGGACGGGGTAAGTGGCGCCATCTCTGAGACGACTAACGAACTTTCTAGTATAAAAATCAAGAATACCCAACAAATTCGAAAAAGTGAAGGGATTCGTTGAAAGTGGCCTTATCGCAATTTGATCTTTCAAAATACCAAGGAAGATGCTCTAAACCCACCCCTTCCCGAGATACAGCTTATTTTCTAATTTAATTCGGATTTATTTTATCGGAGAAAGTTCACTGGTTCTCTCATAGATGGCGCCACTTACCGTGTCCGGGAGGTGCTGCCCCCTTATCGGCTAAAATTCGAACTAATGCGGATCTTTATAAGATTCTACTCTTCGTTTGAAGATGCTTAAAGATACTAAACGTGAACGCGAACGTGTAGCTGAGCGGGCAGAGATTCTCAGTTATTCGCCGCTGGTTCCCAAAACAGCCTTTAGAACGAGACCAGAAACTATACATAGAAAATTTCTCAAACGCATTTCCGAGCTGCGGTAAAAGCACGAAGAAAGTCCGAAGGTGCGGGAGGATGAAAGCGTAAAAGGCAATTTTTCATATTCGTAATATTTATTAGTATATTTACACACAAGATACCGTCAAATCCGAGTCATCTTGGCATTACATTAATAATAAAAGACAAAAACGCATTAAGATAAAATCAAACGAACAAATGATACAAAAGGTGATGATGCATCCAGTATCGTATTGTTACACTATATAATGGTCATTAATCGTAATCGTTTATAATTATCAATTCTTCGCTCGCTTATATTTCTTAATATATTTAAGTCAGGCAAAAAAAAAATTGACTCGCAATTACACAACGTCGTAACCCCGAAGATAAAACGTTACGTTCGCGTTAATTTTAAGAATCACAATGCGCGCGCACGGCTCTCTCCATTCGAATTTATAATTCATTCATCCGTTCGTTTCTAATATCGCCAATTTTTTTTCTGTTTGTTATCATTCACTCTCTCTCCCCTCTATCTTTTTTCTTATCAGGATGATAAGCCCCACCCAAGCCTCCACACGTCATTCATGCATTCGTCGCGTTACAAATATCGCGCAATCGCAACACAAGCAGGGCCCTCTGTCTACGTTCTAGCATTCGTAACAGTATAATAAGGTGCATGCTCTTTTTTTTTTTTTTGTTTAAACTCAAAATGTGTATATACAGCCCTGAACCAGTGTCGCTGATAATAAACCGCCGTCCCGTTAGAAAATTCACTCGTTCAAGATATACGAATATATTGCACCGTAGCGGGTTACAGCGATGAGACGGTGAAGAAATAAGAATAAGAAGAAAAAAAAAAATTGAAAATTCGAAACAAAGCAATTCCATGCGATTCTTTTTATCGGCGGATTATCTTCCCAGTCGATAAGGAAGAAATCTCGTATTATCGTTCCTTAACAGCGTTTTCGATTGATCGATATTTTTCGCACGGGAATTCGAGGTCCAGGAGAGGCGGATGATCTTTAGGCTAAAAATCCTGGATCAAGTGGGAGTGACCCCCCCTCCCTCAGAACTCTGCTCTACACCGAATAAGGAAAAATTATGATTTTTCCAAATTCTCCCAATTTGACAATTGTTTTTGGTTGTATTTTTTTTTTTTTTTTTTTTACTCGAAATAAACTCAAAAAAGTACGAGGCTCGTTTCGCTGCGATAAATTTCGAGACACACAGCGTTAAAGTTACAGTAATGGGTTGGTAAGATTCTTGCACAGTAGTAAAACTGTCTTCTAATCCCGACGATCTAATTTCATGGACTGTACTACGTAGATAAATCAAATGTAAAATGCACAGAAAACCAAAAAGTACAGTGCAGACCAAAATTTTGAATCTTGTATAAAAAAAAAGGTTTCACACGTGCCCAATGTGATTCTGCCAATCGAATACGCTGTAAGAAATCGATTCGAGAATTACAGCAAAAAGACTCGTTCGCCCTGAATTTCGATATTTCGCAATTTTTCAAATTTTTTTTCTTTTTCCCCCACCAACCTTCTCTCTTTCTCCTCGGTTCAATGTTTTTACGACTACGGAAAAAAAAAAAAATCTATAGGCTAAACCTAACTTAACCTAACCTAACGCTAAAGCGCGTATGATTGTCCTACTAGGCTGTAATCCTACTATGGAGTCTGACGTCGTTAAAATGAAATCGAATTTTGGCAATGAACTTAGATCGCTAGCGTTATTTTTTTTTTTTTTTTTTTCATTACAATTATTATCGATTACAAGGATAGTGACGATTGGGGGGGGGGGGGGGGTATTTTTTAAGGGACGTTTACTAAAAAAAAAACAGGGGAAAATGGCGAATTTATTGCCGATCATTCGCGAGATTGATTATTTCCCCCCCTATTTCTCTCTCTCTCTCTCTCTCTCTCTCTCTCTCTCTCTCTCTCTCTCTCTCTCTCTCTCTCATTCTTCACGGAATTACAATTATATCGGCTAACTGATCGATTACTTGCATAATTGATTCGTTACTTCAGCTAAACATCCGCTATCTTAATTACGCTACTTCCTATACTTTCCACGTTGAGGCCAGGAGCGATTTATCGATCGTCGATCGAATTAATCGATGTGACCCTAAAGAGGAATTTCCATTGGTCGACACGGAGCGGTTCGGTGAGCGATAATTAAATTTTATTCGACTTAACGAACGAACTATACTTAATCAACGTCCTCATTAGGGAATCGAATAATTCATGGGAATCGGATATGAAAATTTTTTCTAATTTAAAGATATATATACACACACATATATATATATATATATATGCATACGTATATATATAGTATACACGCTCCTGGTTCCTTTCGCCATTACACAGTGTGACGTCACGTTATTTAAATTTTCTTTTTTTTCTTTCTCCTTAATCAACACGCTTCTAATCTCTCTTATCAATACGCGCAAGTATACCTGTACGCTCTTCATATGTATAGATATACGAACTCTTCTATACACTGTTATTTGTTCCCGCTGTATAATTGAACACAACTTAAAATAAAGAAAAAAAAAAAAAAAAATCGTAAAACTGTACAGTCGAATGGAGCGCGACGACGTCCCGCCATGAATTCTGTCATGGTCGAGCGTCGCGACGTCGGTCTTACACTTTTATGTAATAATTCTATATATACGTATATTACTTATGCGTAACTCATATGCGCGTCCTAGAGCGTACATCGTTAATTGCGTGATGTCTCCATGTTATTATTTCTTAATATTTCTTTAATATATATTCTACCTGCACTCCGTGCTTCGATTTTTGCTCGATCGCTCAAATTGCTCCTTTCTAGTACACCCGGTATATATCTCGATCCTTCGTGTCGCTAGCAATTACTTTATACAGTTTGATATTTTTTTTTTAGTTTTGCTCGCGCGCGTCGGTCGCTACGACGCCTAGAAAAGTTTTACGATTTTTGAAACAGTCGAACCGGGGGCGGGGGGGGGGGTATTTTTTTTGGGTTAGAATAATTTTTACTTGTTTTTTTTTTTTAAATTTTAATCCTGAATTTTTTTTTGCCACGACACATTTGGCCCTAACCCTTTTTTTTATTCTATCGCGCTAGCAGATCGTATTTCGATATTTGCAATGTCACGGGATGACCTTTTAACGATTTGATGATAACGCTTGATGATTTTAACGAATTCATTTAAATGATAAGGACTCACGGGCAGCTTGACTGGTGGAAAATATATATATATATTTTTTTTAAAATGTATATTACTTGGAATACGTTACGTGGGATCGTTATTTTTTTTTCTGTGATCGATCATTTAAAAGTACGATCGTTTCGAGACGCGGGAAGAGGCGCGACTTTTTAAAAAAATCCTCCTGCGCGCGGATTCGTCGAAACGAAAATTCTACGTATCGTTTCTTCAGTCTTGGTCGCGCGTCGGTCGTCTGCGCGCATAAAGTTTTTATTTTTTCCTTCATCGCTCACGTGAAAACGCGACTTTATAACAGAATACGCCTGGGCCTGGAATTTATATCTTCGTCGCTCCTTTCTTTCCTATTTTTATTTCTCAATCGTAATCGCACGATTCCTCGACTCCTCGGTTTCTGCTATCAAGAGAGACTCGGCGAAGTCCTCGCTCCGAGTAATCAGGATGGCAAATATAAAAAAACAAAAACAAAAAATATAAAAAATTATCTAGAGAGCTTCGAGCGATAAGTATACGACGGAGCTGTCAGTTGTTGCAAAATATTTGCAAGAACAGAAAGAAAAAAAAAAGGAGTTCGGTGAGTCGATAAAAAAAAAAAAAAGAAAGAGCGACAATTACGATTCGCGCGAAGTCGCGTCGCGTCGATGGAAACTGGCATCGAGGAGAACGACGAGGGACCTGAGGCGCGTAGAAAAAAAAAAGACAGTCTGCGCGTATCGACCGTAGTTTAAAAAATAAAAATTTCTTAATAAAAAAATCAATAAAACGAATGCGGGACTCGTAGCGGGCAGTGAATGAAGCAGCGGTATTCGCAATAGTATTACTAAGTAATAAAGTTAGTGATAATATAGCAATAAGGCAACGATAGTTAGGATTACAATGTATAAGAATAATAATAATAAAAAGTGACGATAACGGTGATAACGATTAACGCACTTAAAAAAGCATAAAGATAAGAGCCAAATGAAAATTTTCTGGACTCGGCGCCGCTTTTGCGACCTGACGATGCGCTTTGACCGCGACGAAGATTACGGCGATAATAATAATAATAATAATAATAATAATAATAATAATAATAATAATAATAATAATAATATAGCGCAGCCAGGATGGGCGCGTAATACAATTAAATCGTATGAATAAAAATAATAATTAACAATAATGAAATACACGATTAGTCGTTACTCTTCAGTATTGGAGATCTAAGTAAGACAGTTGGTAGTGTAATATCACAATAAGGACTACTCAGGCCACGCGAAACTAGGGGAAAATAGAGGAAGGATAGATCGTATCTCCCTGGATCCGAAAATTCGCAGAAACTAGGGGAAAATAGAGGAAGTATAGATCGTACCTCCCTCGATCCAAAAATTCGCCTCGGACGTTATCATGGCGGCCATTTAAAAATGTTGTCTTTCCGTTTGTATATTTTCAAAATTCATTTAAATCGTTCTATCTCGAATCGTGCATTGCGGCCATTTTGTATAAACTAAAAAAGAACATCCTCGGCGAAGCTTTGTCCCGTGATATTTTTTGTTTTAACTCGGGGCCATTTTTTTAGCTCTACGGTACCCAAACCTCCTAAGGTACAAGCCGGATAATTCGCAGTCCATAAATAAAATCGTCGACGAGACTCGTTCAGCGCCCTAAGGTGTCGACCCTTGGAACTACTGTGAATGAAAACGAAAAAAATCCCTATGACGACAGGGAACGATTTCTTTCCTAACCACGGTAGTACTCGGGCTGTACTTGTTTGGCACTGGACCTGCCGTCGAGCTCGTTTCCACGTTTAAAATAAAAATAAAAATCCGAGTTTTCAAGCAACGGAGCTCTAGAGGATCACTCGAGGATGACCTAGATGACCTGATGAGTACCCTGGTCCAGGGTATCGCCTTTGGGATGGCCACGAGTCTCGCGGAGATAGACCGTCTCCAGCTCTTCAGCAATTTTAAGATTCCTGCCGACCCAGCCACTTCCGTCACGCGTCTCAGTAGTAACGGTGACCGAGAATCTCGTCCCCAGGGAGTCGGTGCTTCCCGGGGATGATCTTGCTGCTTCCACCGATACTCTGGTTACACGAGCCAGAATCGCGAGTGCGTTTAAAAGTGGCTGGCGCAGACCCGGCTTCACAATATCGGAGGTAGAAACGTGCCGGAGTCGTCTAGGTTAGGATCGAGACTGGCGACGATGTCCCCGGTGGAGGCGTGACGTGGTTGAGACGGTTGGGCGCCGCTACCAGCTAGTGCGTGGCTACTGGCGCTGCCATTGAGCTTGCTCTTGACTACCAAAGCACCGTTATCGGTATTATCTATCGCAGTGATCTTCGAGACGCACTTCCGGCCACGGTACAGTCTGTAGAGGCTGTACTGCTGCTGAGGATCCTCCATGGTCGTGGCCCTCTGGCGTGCGGCACTGACATTAACGGTTTTAGCGTGGGTCGGCTGAGGTGGCTCCACCACTGTGCTCACTACTGAACTAACTACCGACGACGTCATCGCGGAGGATGAACTTAAGTGCGAGGACGAAGAGTTCAGCCACTCGTGACGCATCGCTTCGTCCGGTGTCATTCGCTTCTTCGCGTCCCACCTAATTGCACAATTATTTCAATTAAAAATACGTCCGATCGAATCGATCGACGTCACTCGACCTCGTCTGACTACTCACTCGAGACATCTGCTGACGAAGTCCACGAAGAGGGTGTCGTTGCACCGGAGAGCAATTGCCAAACTTCTGCTACCAGGTCGTCTCTTTCTGCCCTTGCTGTTTGTCACGCAACGGGGGTTTCCTTTGGAATCTGAAAAGATCAAGGCTGGTTTACAATCGATTTTTAGACTGTACGAGGAACAAGGTGTTCCAGGTCTTTGATTATCCTCACCGAAGAAGAGCCTGCGACGGGACGCGTGACTGATGAGCTGCTCTGGTGGCAGACCCAGGACTTCCATAACGCACGCCAGTTGCTCCACCTCGTTCTCACCAGGAAATAGAGGATATCCGGTGTAAAGTTCAGCTAAAATACAGCCCAGGCTCCACATGTCTATAGGAGTCCCATAGGGCAGTCCTAGGATGACTTCGGGGCTTCTGTAAAACCTGGACTGTATATACGTATAGACTCTTTGATGACTGTAGCAGGAAGAGCCAAAGTCGATGACTTTGATCGAGCTGCTACCACGTTGCTTGAGAAGGACATTTTCCTGAAAGACAAATACAAAGAAACGATCAAATTTGATCCGTCCATCTGACGCTTGTTGAAGAATCAAATTTGAAAATTAATTACCGGCTTCAAATCGCAATGAATAATATTCTCCCTGTGCAGCAGTCTTAAGCAATTGATCAGCGAATTGGCAAATCGCCGAATCAAGCTCAAGCTGAATCCTTGATAGTTGTTCTTCTTTATCAGTTCGTAGAGATTCAAGCTGCAATAAAGTAAAACAAAAATTATATTCGTCCCCTTAAACTTTATCCGTTCAAGTCTGTAACAATAGGACCATGGCATCGCCATTGTTTAACGAAAATTTACGTCTTCGGCAAGTTTTCTCATTTTCAACTTCTCGAGCGAAACAAAGTAAATCCTCCCAATTCACATTGGAAAGTGCATTTTATTTCTATTCGCTGAGCTTTCGCTGCCGTGATTGGTTGTACCAAGAGCAAGCTCAGCCAACTGGAGCCGGGGGGTGCTAAATCTTTTTCAGAAAGTTTAGGTTACCTCATGAGTTCAAAGCTGATGCACAAGTGATTCCTGAAGTAGAAATACTCCAGCATGTGTATGACATTGTGTGATGCATTAGCCTCTAGATCCTTCTTCCTCAGATGATCCAGAATCCGTACTTCGATCAGTGCTTGATGATGGAACCTCTTTTTGTTCCTGAAATTACAATCTATCATGAGTCAAGCTCAATACTAATTAAATTAATTGAACGAAGTGTTACAAGGACGCAAAGTTACGGACATATTAATTTTACTAATTAACGTGAATAATTAATCTTCTTGGCATACCTGATTATCTTAATGGCGATATGCTGTCCTGTCTTGTGGTCCAGCGCCCTGATAACTTGACCAAAACTTCCCTTACCGATCACCTCCAGTATCTCGTACCTTTACAGAAAAAATTTGATAAGGCATTGATTAAAAAAAAAATCCTTTTTTTCTCATAATAGGCATAAAGCAGGTATAACCCTTTTTTTTTTTTTTTGAAAACGAATAATCAAAATTTACCTGTACGAAATGTGGTCGTGAAGCACTTTGTTGTAACTGCCATTGTCATCGTCGTATCCGCCATTTTGCGAAGCACCCTCTTCGCCGTGAATCTTACAGGCGGCCAATCCCAAGTACCAAATTTCCGAGTACTTTTCAATTTCAGCACGTTCGAATTCCGTGAGTCTTGATCCGTAATACTTGGTGGCTTCCTGAGGTGTCATGGGCACCGTGCTGCCTGTAAAATAAAAATCCAAAAATAAGAAACGCGTCTGGCGTTCGATAAGGAGATAAAGAAAGGACCGCGCGAGCATAAGAGTCAAAGAGTCGTTTAATATTTTGAAAACGTTTGAAAAAAAAAAAAAATAAAAATATACAAAATTTCATACACAAATATTAATAAAAAGTCAACACTGCTTTTTCAAAGGTATACAAAGTACCAGGAATATTACGCATTGAAATCCTCCCAGGAATATTCATGAAACCCAAGTAATAAACGGCGCGATACTCAAACAAAAATATCTTTGATCTTGCCTTGTAAAATTGCTTGAAGGAAATTTGAAACATATTTCTTTTAGCCTTCAGCTAAAATTCAAAAATATTCAAGCGGAAGCCTAGAGGCGGTATTGAATTTCAGTATCAGCATCCGCTGGACCATGGGTGACCATATGTTATAATAATTAGACGAACGTGGTACCCCCCCTCCCTCCCCACTGTAATCTACTATTTACAGCTCGTGTTGCTTCGTTAATTCACTACAGGATGAATGTGTCCGTATCAGACAGTAAGTTAACTAATCGTTCTCTACTAATGAGCTACCGTATATATTAACTGTTAGATATGTCATAGTTACCATATCCCTCCACGTGAGCGCTGCTGTTGAGTGAATCTTGTAACGGCACATTGTGGATATTGTTGATGGTCGAATTATTTGCATTGTTGTCGTGTCTGTCGACTCGAGTAGGTTTGGCACCACCGAGTGACGGTAATTTCTGAAAAACCAAAAAAAAAATTTTTTTTTAATTTTACGTCACCCATATATATTACAGCTCACGATGAGCGAAACAATTATTGTCGTAGGGGGTGAAATGGGAATAATAAATCATATTTTTTATAATGTAGCCATTAATCACGATAAACGTCTCGGGATGATATTTATATGCGTGAAAAATAATCTTCTCTGTATATAGATACATTTTTTTGAGTTGGCGCACCCGTTATAATTTTTTTTTTTCTACTTCCGACGTCCTAGGCCAGATAAAATGTCTTAAAGTCACGGAGAAGTCGAATGACGGTAGAAAAGACTTTGGACGTGGGAAAGCATGGAGTAATAAGATGGATAGAGGGGAGGCGCAACGGGAAGAACGGAAGGCCGAATGGAAGGAAATTACTTTTACCGACACTTTTTCCTACGTTAAGCTCAGACAACAACCCTTGGGGATTTTTTCGAACTTAGAAGATTTATTTGTACGAATAATGAAACGGGCATTGGGACCTTAAAAGACGGTATTTTACAATTTGAAGGATCTAGAGAAAAATCGTCGGGACGCCGCCTCGCGCGTCGGAGGATTTGATAAGGTGCAATCAGTAAATTTTGCACCGATGACGTCACTTCGCGTAAAATTTATTCGCGAATTATAATTGACACGGAACGAAGAACACGAACGTCGCGATTACGGATTATGAATAATAAACATTTTTTTTTCAAAATCAACGAATCGATTCTTCCTATATTTTTTTCGTTTACGGATAATAATAATAAGCAAATTCTAATCGACCGTATATAAGTACAGTCATTAATTAATCAGTGAATTTAATCGTAAACCGTCATTTTAATTTCCACTCATGCGAGTAGATCTTATCAATGAAAAATAATGGCTTCGCATTTCCCAAGGAAAATTCACACATGTTCGCTAACGCAGGTCGAATTAATTCATCATTATTTTTCTATACCCAGTGGGCCCATATAAACGCACGTAAAAAAAAGGCATAATGCACAAATGCACATTCACTCCTAATGATCAATTAACATTCAGAAGGATATGAAGTTTTTCCAGCAGATAAAAAATGTAAAGATCCGCCACGTTTTTTTTTCCACCTTTGTCGCAGGTCTTAGTAAACTCAAAATTGATATAAACAATTTTTTCAACAAAAAATAATATACCAGACTTACGTATAGTGAATCAATCAATAAATTATGCACACAATTTCAAAACCCGTTGTAAAGGAACACCCGGTATACAACCCGTGGACGTTGTATGAAGATTAATAAAAAGAGCCGAGTGGAATAACCGAGCAGCTGAGAGGTCGACACGCAATATAAATTGCAATTGTACGAAGTCAGCTGTGAGAAGAAATCAAGACTGATAACAGAACACAAGTAGCTTGTAATGTATGACGTGATTGAAAAATTAAAAAAAAAAAACAATTCTTATCTGCTATTTAGTAAAATATCCTAACACATGTAACACCAGCTTAAAGACACCTACGCCTACGTAAGACTGTCAGTAGGCAAATGATTCGTGTGTAAGTAGCCGATAAAAAAAATTTTCAAAATAAAAAAATTCTTATCCCATTATTCCACAAGATCCCTATAGTCCGTCCCTATTAAATTCTCGATTCTCACTACATAATATACTGAACACGTGTAACACCAGCCTAAGGACACCCACGTGCACGTAGGACTGTCAGTAGGCAAATAATGATTCTTTGTGCAACTATGCAACTATGCAGTTTGCCTTGTGACATCTTGCCTGCCTTACCTACCTACCTTTCTAATCTCCCAGCTTAACCCGTAATCACTGACAGCGCGTTACGAGTATCTCAACGCATACGTTATCTGGCGGGAAGCACGTGGGTGCCATTTGCTCGCGTGCGGAATTACGCAAGGCTACCAGACAGCCACTTTCTTGGATAATAAATGGCAACTATGTGGATCAATTAGAAATTTTCATCGACGATTTATACATAACGGGTGTACAATATATAGTAATGGCAAGTCCAAAGGCTAATTGCGATATTAAATTGCGATGCTTGGAATTTACCGTGCGTGCTGCGTCACCGCATGGTACGTTATTACATACGTATGCGCATGTGATATGCAACACGTATGTGGACATAATACGCAATCGACTATTGTCAGCGACAGCGACGAATTGTCTTCGAATGTTTAAATCGCCGACTTGAGAACGCAGTAAAGTCATATGGTGGCTGTTTAAACGTAACACGAGGCGCCCCCAAGTATACATACGTACGGTGTGTACACGTATGACGTAGGACAGGAAACTCGAGCTTATTGACTTTCCTATTTGCCTTGTACGTGGGCTCTGGATTTAATTTGTACAGAATGTTGGCACGCCTGGGATTTATTTAACATGTGTGGTACATAAGTTATGCCTTTTCTTTCCAGTTACATAATTTAAATATACATTACACGTGTGCATATAGATAATATATTTATAAATTGGAAATAGACTGGCATACGTGTCATATGTGATTAAAGTTTCTCATTCACTTTGAAGACTGTACGGAAAAATCTTGATTTCGCAAAAATCTCGACCATCCATCGTGTCATCGATACGCGTCGCGACATGGAAATTCGCCTTTTCGAAGAAACAAGCAGTTCCTTTAATTTTAATTAATTTTCGCGCGAATAAAATAAATGAAGTGACGAAAGCTCGATCGACGTATTTAAACAAGGACCGATCTCCGTTTTCAATGCAGCGACGACGAGCGATTGTCTCTGATAATGACGAGTAAACGTAATCGTTTATTGCACAATAAAAGCGAAACTCGCCTTAAGGTACATATAGGTATACATCGCGTATTTTAATTACTTTTTTTTCTTTCCAGTCACGGGTTAACTCGCCAAAGAGAATGTATACTCGAGTTAAAATAAATTTGGATAATCCGATTATCTCGCGCAATGAGGATCCGCCTTGTTACTTTTTAACGTCGCAAGGAAAAACGAGCGAACACTAAAAGTCGTCAAATTGAAATTAACATTAAGCTTCAACGGACGTTAAAGCCAAATGGCCGGGAATATAGCCTAGCGGTATATATATATATACACACACACATAACACGTATACATTGTTAAACCTCATAAGGAAGAAATTTCAATGATTTTTATTGTGCCTAACAAAGTGAAAAATTAACGCGTCGACACTAATGACTTTTCGCCGTTGGTTCATTACTTTGCAAATTGAAACGTTAAGGCTGTTTTCAACGTGACGAATTTTCCCATTCAAACGGAGAAAAAAATTTCAAATTTCGCGGGCTTTCGCATGGTACGCAGGAACACACATCGATTAAACAAACTGATCGATCGATTGATTTTTTCATAATTCATCGGCCGTAAATTTTGTCCCTGACCTGCCTGTTCTCTGTTATAAAAACGAATAATCATCGAATGACTCGTGCGCGCGTTAATTAGTGCCAATTGAACACGAGAGCGCAAATACGTCAACTGGAATCTCGACGTCGCGGCGTCGCGACGCATGAGACGCCACTTAATAATTGATAGGACTTTTATTTGAAATTTATTTCGATCCCATGCTCACCCCACCTTGTAATTTTTTATATTAATCAGGGGATCGTAATATTATTTTTAATTATCAAAAAAATCGACGTAGCGACTTCCTGATGGGAATAAAATTTTCGAAAAAAATGACAGAGCGAATTGCTTGAAACGACCTGCATTAAGGATTTAATATCAATCGAATTAAATTTCCCACTGATTAACTGCATCTGCAACGAACCAAGACTCGACCCACGTGTTATCAATGTGCGATCGATCGGGAACAAATAGAAAATAAAATGATACGGATAATAGAATTGAAAAAGTTAAATGAAAATTTTATCAAGGATTTATAATGCAAATATATTTTGGCAATTAAATCACGTATCTATTTATATGCTACTTGTATTTTCATATATATATATATATATATATATATATATATATATATATATATATATCTTCGTCTGACATCAAACCGTATTATCACTGTTTCTAAGCTTAGCGACAAAACTAATCCCAAATCGGTATCTTGCTGACCCACATGAAAGCGTGTCGCTTAATCGCGATGCGATATACTGAGAATCGTAAACGGGCTAGTTTCCAAGTCGACCTATATATATATACTATACACATATATATACTGCGACGCAAATATTTTTAATCAGAAACTGATTAGCGAAATCTGATGTCGATTTTTAATCTGAGCCACAGATCATTTTGCTTTTGAAAATGCGTCACGTAAAGATCGGCGCGCTGTTTTGCGTAAGAAAATATTCGAAAAAAAAAAAAAAAAAAAAAAATGGATCGAGTGGGACTATCGATCATTGAGAAATTTTTCATTTTTTGTTTCAATATTGTTTTTTTTTTAAATCGAACAACCGAAAGACACCGGCGAACTAGACTCGGTCGGAGTAAAAATAGCTTGTGGACAAATTTCATGAATGGGCGGCCTAACTGTCAATCTCCACGTGGGCGACGGGTATTAAATATTAAGCAGCTCGCATTCCGAGATTACGTAAAGACACGGACTCAATGTCTCGACTAAGGACTACATGAGTTTTACGCGAGAGAGTAGCAGGAAAACGATGCCGCCGTGCGTAAACATTAACGTACACGTCGGTAATGTAGGACACTTTCGTTACCGACCGAGCAGCCAATAAGCATTTACGCATAAATAAAATACACACATAATGTGACGGCCTTAAGTCACAGCGTGTAATATGCAAGTAACGACGGGACAGAATTATAAAAAAAAACATATATAATATATATATATATATATATATACATGGACTATGTAAAAACATACATGAAATTGTTCTTGCATACCAGATACGAAAACAAAAACTATTTTATGCAAGATATTAATTTTGCACGAGTATGTAAAATTTATGATAGCGCTATGTCTAATAGAAAGTATTACGCCTGACGATAAAAAAAAAAATAAATAAATGCAATGCTGCATTATCAAAATGCGTAAATCTGCAAGGACTCCGTGCGTGGAGTCGAGATCGGTCGCCGAGTTCCGGTTTTACGTGTTTCCATGTGTCGTTGTCGACGGTGGTTGTGTCGCTTCTCAATAAGGCAATGAAATCTTAGCGATTCTCAGTAGGCGCGAAGCTGCAGCGATGCGAATACAGAATGAAAAAAAAATCCTGACCAGATTACATGGCGCTTAAAAGATTATACAGTAAACATATGTGTACGTACGCATACATGAGTAATTTTAAGAAATTAAGTTGATTTAAAAAAAAAATTTTATACTGCCTCAAAATAATTTTCGAATTTGGAAATAAGAGATAAAAAAGGTCAACTGTCACTTCCACGAAAAGTTCTTATGGCCCAATTAGCCATTATATAACCACGTAGGTATGGAAATTCAAACCTGTCATCGTCGTCACACTTTTTTCGTATCCAAAAATTAATTTGAAAAAAGAAAATAAAAAGTTTCCATTCGTCAAAAAAAAAAACGAAAACCGACCGTATCGATGCTTTTCTCAAAACCTGTAAACGAGTCCGTAATCGCGAAGAGTCCAATTTTTTCGGTTCTTTTGAAATTTCCAAAATCCCGTACGACGACCCAAAAAGTGTCTCTTCCCCATCGGAAAGATAACAGTGAATAAATAGAAAGATTATCAGGCATTTAATTATTTCCAATGTACGCTGTTAGAACTGTCAAATGAACTGTCGATGGGGCACGGCTTCTGGGTCACGGTACTGGGGGGGGCCTTACGGGGGGGCCTTACGGCGGGGACTCATGGGAACCGGATACCAAGGAGGGTCTTGGCGAACAGGCCCCGTGGCCTTGTTGCACGTGAGTACACACGTGTCCTCGAACACGTGTCCAACCAGTACACGGTATAAGTACTCAGTCCATACGGGTGGGTATACTGGGATACTTGTATGCTGCTGCTACTAAGTACTTGTATTATAAACACTAATATGTCACGTATGTTTGACATGTGTTTCTTAACATCCGATCGTACATAAAGACTCCGCACGAAGAATAAAAGGTCTGAACATTCGCTCGAGATCGTCGACCGCACTTCATCTCCATTTTATATCAGAGAACAAAGGATCCGAGCAGACGGCATTCACATGTAGCGACAACGTCGCCCGGCTTAAGTCGCGGAAGAAATATTAATCATCCCGTAACGAATCATATATATATATATATATAGTCTCGATCATGGGACATAATCATCCGCAAATTCCCCTGCGTAAGTTGTCCTTCGTCCAATATCGCATGTAGCGACACGCGATCCTCGATATTACATATCCTTGAAAGTGCATTCAATTTTGCAGGGTAAAAGAAAATTACGTGTGAACCGGCAAAACGCTTTCTTGAGGATTCGCATCTTATTGCCTACTTTTTTTTTTATTCAATCTCCATGCGTTAACCCTTTGAGAGACCAATTTTTTTTTTTGGTACACGATTTTTTTGAAATTTGGTTCTTTGACATTTCTGAGGTCAATCTGAAACTTATTCGCGTTGATTTGCCATATTGCATCCGTCACAGTGGATCAGCCGTTTTGAATTTTGATCTTTACTCGAAATCCTAATTTTTGGTCAAACTCAAAATCCCGGATTACAATTTTACCTCGAATCGAATTTAAATTACTGTATTTCTTTGTACAATTGCCAGGTATTATTTCTGCGTATAATCATACTTCAAAGGGTTAATGGATACAATTGTATAATTGACATGGCGAACCCACACGAATCTTCCACCGTGTGTTCGTGAAATTTTTAAAAAGAATTTTTTATCGCTGTGTTGTTGGGATACGAGAAATTTCCAATGAATGACATTATCGCCGGTATTACTGTACGGCGGTATTATGGCGCGTTCTCAAAGTGCGACAGGATAATACCATACCGTGAGTTATACGGGATATAAGAGGTAAATTGGACGGTTATAAATTGAGCAGAAGATCAATAATTATTTTTTTTTTTTCGAAAAAAATCTAAAAAAAATCGCAATATTGAACGGCGTTCTTGGAAACGTCATCTCTGCTCTCTGGGATCCTCGTGACTCCGTGGAAGCTATTGCGATAATTATCGTCACGCTATCGCGACTGTGGATGAGCCTTAAGATGACGATACCGACTACTCAGTAGAACGATGACGAGGATTCGTAATAGTTTATTTTTTTTTTCAATACGATTAAATTTCTTTGAATCAAAGTATGACGCTTCGCTTTCTATCTTTTCGAATTTCACTTCCGTGATAAGGAAGTTCATTGAAAGTGGAGAAAAATTTAATTTAATCGTAGAGTCAAAGTGACGTTACGATTGCTATTTAAAAATCTAAAGCCTCGTTCGCGTGTGAGCGATACGCGTACGATAAAATGTCAATCGGATCGTGTTTGACGTTTGTTTACTTTTTTGACGTTTCTTTGACAGTTCCGTTTGCGTCTGTAATATTTACACGTAAAAGGTAATTTCCACGCGAGCGACGGTGCGCATAAACCGACACGCGCATCTTTCGACGCATTTCCAATGACACGTGAGTGTCCGTATACGTTGGCGGAATAAAGAAATGCATTGTTTGGTATACATATGCATATGCATATGCTGACGGAAGTCACGTGGAGCGAGTCGCACGGCGAGCAGGAAGCGATGTCAATACAAAACAGACATCAAAGTGTCATTATGCAAGGGAAGAAAGAAGCCTGTAACCGGCAACGTCGGTTTAGAGAAAGAAAATTTTTTTTTTCAAAATTTAACAAAAACGGAATAATTTTTTCAAAAAAAAAAAAAAGAAAAAAAGAAAAACAGGTCTTTCAAGCAGAGACAAAATTACGTTTGAAAATCTCTTATCGAGATGTCAGATTAAAATAGTCGTCCGTCAGCAGCGTTCAATCGTTCTCATAAGAAACTGCCCGAGTGTCGCTGCTATGTGGACAATTGGACGTGTATTAACCCACTAGCAAGTTGATGGTCCAGGAGAATATTATTTATTTCAAGAGCAATCTGCAGGACCCTCTTTAACAGGCGGACAGACAGACAGACAGACAGACAGACGGACAGACAGACGGTCACGTCCATTAGCATATGTGGAAGTATTTATATGACCATCCCAATGGCCGACATACGTGCACGCATGCGCGTAAAGTCAAAGTGCCTAAATTATTTAAGTATAATAGTAGATAAGAGTAAATAAGAAGAAGCGGACGATTTCGACATGCTTCTCTCTTGAAATTTTCATGACAAATGTTAACGACGTACGAGACTGTCTCGTGGCGTCGCACGTGATACATACATACTGGGTGTCGTAAAAATAAAACTGAAAATACTCATAAGACAGCACTGCGCATGTACATATACGGTAGACAAATGTAAATCGGTCGAAAACTAATTTTATACAAATTGACTTAATATATTTAATTGTCCTTTTTACTTCTTTTCACGAAATTCACACTCCGTGAAAGATTAACCAGTAAGGTGGGAAGGTCTAACGGCGACGTGTGAATACGATATGGGATCGGCGCAAAACAATTTGACGAAAAGCGTCCCGAATTTAATTTACCAGTCGACGCTGACTTTGCCAAGCAGGTTAGGCGTCCTTAGAAATTTACATGGGCGTCGCCGAGGGCGACGTCGATTTCTAACAATACCGATTAAGCCGCATTTGCAATGCGCGTCAGTCCTACTTGACCTAGTGGAACGATTCCGTGGACGATTCTGAATATTCCAAAAAAAAAAGAAAAAAAAAACTTGATACCGATACAGATGAATAAAAAATTAACGACTTTTAAATTGCAAAAATTTTCCCCCAAAAAAATTGAAAAATACACTAATAAAAAAAAACCAAAGTTCATTCGTACACAAAAAATGTCAAAGCTCAACGACCTTGTTTGAAAGAAGAAAGAGAAAAAAAAACCGATACAAAAATATTTCCGCCGCCTCCAAAATTCCCCGTAAACTTCCGGCGTAGCAATGCGCGTAAAAATCATGCAGGAAACGGAGATTTGCGTGCCGTTAGAAAACCTCGAACAATCGGGTTCACGGAAGGTCAAAATTGTGCGACCGGAGTCGATAAATCGTCACGTGAAAATAAGCCCTAATTCCCTTACAAGAAAGTAGCGCGTCGCCTTATGAAATTTTGATAAGAATTTCAACTTGACGATTTCTTGCCAAGAGCTCCTAATCAAAATCTCTTACTTCGTTGATAAATCGATATTATCATTGTGTCAATTAAACTCTGATCAACCATATCGTTAGACATTTTTTTTTTTTTTTCCAAATAGACAATTTCAACAAAACCACCTGTCCTCTTCGACGGTTTATCGAATCTCGAATTACCGAATCGATTTTCACGTCGTTTCGATTACAATTCCCAAGAACCAATATCTCTCGAACGCGATCGATCCTATAGCTGCCAGCACTGAAATAATATACCGGGTGGAACGTACGAATAATATAGTACATGGACGGACCCGACGACTCTTAAATATTAAAATTCCTTTCGACACTGGAAATGAACGTCGGTAATACTTACGATGGGAAACACAAGACATATTAAACACCCGGTATACAAATGGGCATAGACCAGTAGATAAAAAAAAATTCATATATGTATATATGTATATATGTGACAGAGCATGCATGAATTCGAAGACACGTGACATGGCCGGTCAGTGACACCGCACGAGTCAATTTCATTTTTTTCCTGCATATATATATATATATTAATTATTATTACTGTCAAATATAAAATTTTTCTATTTTTTCACAGCTCAAAATAATTTTCGAAATCGAATTTAAAAAAAATTTTTTTTTTTTTGCAAACGCAAGTACTCGGATACTCGGAACATAATGACGAGCGGTGTCTTATTATCTTCCTATTATTATTCTCAAACGACTTGCATATTTGTGCTGTCGCGAAATTTGAGCCGCGAATATAATGTCAGATCGAATTACGTACGGCGTGTGCGCATGCGCATATTTATAGTCCCGATGGGGAACCTCCTTATGGTAGTATGACGTTCGCGAGCCATACAAAATGCAGAAATGCAAATAGTGCGAATTAATTCGCAAATTGTTATTGCAAAATCATCCACCGTCACTCATTGTTTAAAGATGCATATTTTATCCGTTTGATCGTCGTATAAAAAATTCATCGTAACATTTCTATCCTTACGCAGCCTTAAGCTGTGTCCACAGACCTTATTTTCGAGCCACCCTATATATATGTTTTCGCCACTGTTATAATTTCATGCGTATTTATATAATAATCAGGTAAAGAATCACTTTTTGACAGTCGTTGAAACGTATTTGAAAATCTTGAAATTTTGCCAATCGCCAATATATCTCAAAATCAATTTTCATCGGTCCCAAAAATTTCGCAATTCGTAAAAAAAAAAAAAAATATCGAACTGAATAATTTCCAGGAAAAATATTAATTGCTAAAAATGACAATACCGCCCGGTGAAAATTCAATAATTAAAATTTTCATTTTGCAAATATTTTCTCTCTCCTTCCCTTATAGCAAATACAAGTTACTAGTCACCTAATTAACGTCGATGATCAAACAATTATTTTGCACGAAATCATGAAAAAAGAACAAATTAATCAATTGCACGAGCGATCAGCGCAAGCATCAATGACTGTAGCGTAATAATCATTGGACTATTCGAATTGAGGTATTTTCAAATTTTCCAATTTCTCTATTGCAGCAGCAAAGTAGCCATTTACGAATTCGCGCGCATCTCAAACGAATAATTGAAGCACGGTTCAGGTTTTTTTTTTTTTAATTATAATTATCAAACGGGAACGAGGATATGTCAGGAACAAAAATTCTTGATAAGCCAAACGTACAGTCAACAACCGCAATGACCGTTAGCACTTTGTCCATTGTCTGACCAACACGATCTGCTACCACTAACTACTTTATTAGTCAGTTACCTACTGACACGCGATCTATTTGCTACAACGTGTACATATATATAGTACAATACCACATACTATAGTCAGTACACTACTATTCGTAAGTCCCTGAAAAAAATTGCAGAAAAATTAAAAAAAACAAGAACCGTTATATATTTACAAAAAAAAAAAATTGTTTCCCACTATAACGTTATCAATAATCATGTCAACTTGCATTACGTTGTTTCATAAACAGTAAATTTCTACAGCGGTAATGACTCGAATGATTTCATGCTTACCGTATGCACTTTGCTTGCACTTTGCTTGCACTTTGATAATCCAACGTGGATGACTAATTATTGTTGCAATACGAGCAGATGACAATTGGGCAATATTTACAAAGGCGAATGTCGCAAAGTTGACAGATAAGAAAGTAAGGCGATATCCGTGTAACGAAAACAAAAGACAAACCGGACCGATTTTGCAAAACGATGACCTACATTAACAATGATCCTGTATCATGTAAGTTTGCGTTATTTATAATCATCAATGCTTTGCACGATTTGCAAAATTACGTCAACTATTCAGCAGATATTAATTTTAAGTATCAACGTTCCCTGCTGATTGTTGCATTTTTTTTTTAAATATCAACGAATATCAATTTTAGCCGCATAAAAGTCATTGATAATAATCGTCGATAGATCGATCAATAGATTATTGCCAAAAAATCAAAAATATACTTCAACGTGCTGCAAATTAATTATTTATCGATTTTACCATACCGCACGATTAAATTTTGAATAACGATATTTTTTTTTTAAATATTAAATAAATTCGAGCGATAACAAAAAATTTCTTATCACCCGTCAAAAAGTTTTATCGAAGCAGCCTCTGTCTTTGCATTCGAGGATCTTTTGCTCGAGCAAAAATTATCCCAGCTTCGAATGTAGCGAAAGGAAACGGCCGTACCAGGAAAAGCATTCGAAAGTAAGGAACGGCAATGAGTGGTCATTAGCGGCATCGCCCGATTGTTAAGCCGGGTTCACAAGTGCACTTGGCACGATTCTCGCAAGGATCGTATAACCGGGTTGCACTTCTCATTGTCAGTCAAGTGCATCGATCTGCGCGAGAGAAACGGCTGCTTTCGAAAAGATCGAGAGTTAAGATCGTAAAGATCTCTTTATCGATAGATCGATAGATAAGATAGATCGATCGCGATCAGTTTATTGCGCACGGAGAAGTTTCATGGTCGATTTGATTCGGTCTTAATCGAAATAGACACAATTTGCATGGTAATGCAAACTTTCGAACCGAAAGACAAAACGCGAGATCCCCGAGGCGAATTTACATGAATTTACGATTAAAAAGGATTTTTTCATTAAAAGTAATAGAAAAGTGTGAAAGTTATCGCGAAGCGAGTATATACTCCAAGTACGTTCGAAGAAATGATTTTTCTAGCTCGAAACTCCAGTACCGCGCACTCGTATGATACAGTAAATAAATTCTTTTTATTCTCCTTGCGAATAAGAAATGGTGCATACTGTTTATATATATATATATATTATATATATATATATATATTATATATTTATATATATATATTATATATTTATATATACTGCGCATATATCCATATTCCACAGCAGTATAAATATAATCCGATACTAGTATATCTATATCTACGTACTAATTTCCAACTGTAAAAAATTACCGCTGACCAATCACAGACGAATAGAAAGTTATACCTGCTAATTCGCCCAATGCGCAGGAGTAAAAGAAAAAGAGTGACAATTAGTAGTGACAATTACCGAACCAGCTGGCAGTACAGTTTTTTTACTGTGACACATTAAATCCCGACAATAATAACACGAGTTAAAGTGTTGCCGAACGTGAGACGGCCTGAAGCGAATTACATGGTCAGCGACTTGGCGAAATTAGATTTACCGTGGCTTATGCGACGTTCGAATTTTAACGGTATCTAAACGTTGCTAAAGGCCGTATTTTCATGTGAAATTCACACGCGTTAATTACTTACAGGCTGAAGATAATTATCGAAACGAACGAATTGCGACGACGCGTGCAAATCCACGGCAACCTTTGTCACTCGCGCGACGCTCGGAGACAGACGCGTCTAGAGGTTAGGTACGTCGCCGACGCGACAAAACAGTTTCTACTCGTCTTACCTTAGTCCTGCAAGTCCTTGGTCACTGAGACGAGATTAACGATATGATACGATTAAGTCCTCGGTTTTCTGTGAGTCACTCAGCCACTGTCTTTATCCTTTCACTGATCTCGTAACGCGTCACAACGGTTCTCGCACATTTTGCTTAACTGCAGCGTCGCCGGGCTACGCGCATGCGCGAGCCTCTATACAACGAGGGCTGCCATTGGTTGAGAAGAAACAACATGGCGACCGAAAATAATACGAACGCAGTAGGAATGCACGTCCGACTAGATCGATTTGACTTGCAGGTATTTTAATGTCTGACAAATATTCTTTTGGCTACGATAAGGAATCGAAAAGACTTGCGACTTGCAGGTATTTTAATGTCTTTGACAAATATTTGTTTTGGTTATGATCAGAAATCGAAAAGAAGACGTCGTTCTCAGTTTACGTACGTAAGTCTTGTTGTACTTCAGTGCTCGGGGTAACAGTGAAATCTGACATCCGTTAAATTAGACTGACGCTTCTACTGAACCGCCGCAGGGAGAGATAAGGTATAAGACGTCGGGCGTCGATTGGCACGTGCCGAAACTGGCTCGGACAGCCTTGGAAGTAATTTAGAAAATCGTTAGAACGATTCACTCGCGCGACGCCCTCGTCGTTGCCTACGGAGTCTAACGACCCGTCCATTAAATAACGCTTTAGCGTAGCTTATCGTTCTGCTCGAGTCTTCTTGGCTTTTTTTTTTTAAATTGTCTTTTAAGACCTGGCAAATTGGTGACCTTGAAAGCTCACGAGAGCTTAGAGTCGTTATCTAATAAAGAAAAACTATCAGCAGATACTAACGCGCGTATATTTATTCAAGCTTTAAAATAATCCGAAAAATTCAAGGATATTTCCGAAATACCAGTTTCACCGGTCTGATGTCAATAGAATACACGTTAAGAACGTTAAATTCGAATATCTCTCGTATCCTCCATTATAACCAACGAGCGTCACACGTAATTGCTAAGTAATAAGTAGAAAAGTGAAACGCGAAAGTAAAATGGTGGCAAAGCTATTATAAGCCAATGGCTTTAACGGCGACGAGCAGATTTCGATTTCGAGTTTAAATATCGATACTACCGTAACGGTTTCGAGACATCGAAAATCGAAATTTCAAATTTTCACCAAACGTAATAACGAACTCGTACGTACAGTATTGAGGTTAGGTTAGGTGCGTCTGTTTCCCTTAGTAATCATCACGTCACGAATATAACTGTAACTCAGCAATCGTGACGGTTCAGAAAGACCGATTAGGTTCAAGGTTAACGAAACGACATTGAAAAATAACGAAGGAGTCATCGGATCCGTCATCGGATCCGTCATCGTGAGCCTTTAGCGAAGTGTTAAATAATTCCAGACGCCATTTTGGATACATTTATAACATTGAGGTTAGGAAGCCTCTCGGCGTTGATTAACGTGTATTTTCCTAACCGTCATTTTTCTTCGCGATCATTTTTCGACTAAAAAAAAACTATGTGGAGGCGCTATAATTTTCGGAATTTTTTTTTCAGGGTCGTCAGTGTCGTCAGTGTCAGCTTCTTCGGATTTTACGTGACGACGCTCGCGGATGCCGCTACTTCGTTACGTAAGGTTACGCAACGATGCGTTTACGTTAAAAATTTTTGTTTTACTTTTTTTCCGCAATGGCCGCCAATAACAATAGATTCCTCTTACCTCGTGGGCGACGGGGTTGTTCTTATTTCGGCTGGCATTGGATGAGTTATTAATGGAGGAGATGGAGGTGAGGGTGGCTGAGCCGACACCTCCGACTGTCTTTCCGCTGACCTTCGTTCCACCTCCGCCGACATCTTTGTGCAAAGCTCCGGGACTCTGAAAGGTCAAGTAAGAAAAATTTTCAAAAATTTATACAACATTAAATCCGTATGAAAAAACAAAGTTTTTCGAAAAATTTTTTTTTTTATATACATATTCAATCTATACTCATGTGCGAATATTAATGGCTTAACGCACGTACGCGCGTTTAACGTCATTTGCCAATCTTGTTTATCTGATTGCGAGAATCGATATGATTTCTTGAAAAATTTACAAGGAACGACTGACAATAAAGAATTATTTCACAATCAACGAGAGGAGACAGTCCTGATAACGATATTGCGATAAGAGAAAAAAAGTTCGTGAAAAATTACGTTTTTATCCAAAAAATAATTTTACATTCTGATTCAAAAAAATTTTTTTTCATACTTTCTAACACACTCAGAGCAGACTGATTAATTGGCAGGAGTAACTGGAAAAAAAAAAATTTCCAGACACTCCCGGGACAAAGATGATCACCGATTATTAAGCAAGACACGTTTAATTTATGCAAAAAAAATTACATTCCACCATAGGCGCTGACAATAGTCACGTTTTCTTTGATCACCGAAAATAAGTATAAAAAATACGATGAATTCTTTCTCAATATAACGGGTATGAATAAAGTCTACGATTATCGTTTTTTTTCTTTATCCATTCGTCTGGCTATGAGCTTTAGCGCAGGATTACCCACTAACGTATTATTTGTCTCCTAGCAGTACCAACTTCAGAAATAAAACTCGACTTGACAAAATGCCGAGAGACGTCCCAATTCGCTGAGGGAGCTACAGGGTGGCCAATGGAAAGACTGAAGGATTTGAAGGTTTCTTTTTTTTTTTTTTTGTATCATTCTGTCTTTCACTGGCCACCCTGTATTATATCTTTTTCTTTCGTTATACTTTTCCTTTCGTGTTCATTTTTATCCTGGCGAAATTTTCATCCTGACTGTCAGACTTAGCAGACGACAGTATCGACCGAAGACAAAGGAATCGCAATAGAGATTATTCGTATTATGCACTGCGCACAGTATACAGTGGACTGCATAGCAGGTGGTAGATAGTAGTTATCAATAATCTGTATACGTTGTATATATATATATATATGTATGTGTGTGTGTGTGTGTATATGTATATAAGATTTGATCAGTAAGCAATTTTGTTCATAAGCAGCTGATATCAGGTTGATAAATAATATCGAAGATAACGCAAAGCCAATGTTGGTAGCATTGGCGAGTATCGAATTCGTTCTTTGGTAATAAAAAAAAATTAATTTTCTTTTTTACTTAGTCAGGCTGCTTGGATCGTTTATCATAAAAATTAGACTGTAAAATGTACTGTCATATTCTTTTATATGTAATTTGGACTAGTCACCAGTTCTCGTAATCAGTATACGATATCAGGTAATTGCGAAAGCACGATTAGGTAATTAATGGTAAATATAATAGTGGTTAATTTAATACTGATAATTAATATTAATTTTCATGAAAGGCCTTATTTGTTATCGTACAATTTTTCGTATGTGATAAAAAAAAATCAACGATAATGAAAAACTGGGTCTTGACGATAACTCAGCTTCTTGTATGACAGCTAACGTTAAATACGATGCTAACATGTACCTTTGTATATATGTATATATACACGTATACATACATACGTATATACATATACACATATACATACGTAACTGTTCCATTTTTATATTTGATGTTACATAATTAATCAAACAAATTATTACGACACGTTTAGCTCGCTTGGAAGCGTTTCAACCTACTTGGAGTCTGTTTACGAAAAGATTTAAAAAAAAAAAAACAAAAAAACCGCAAGAAAAAAAAAAGTAAAGAAATTTTTCAAAATCTACCAGACGGTTTTCCGATTGGTATTCCAGGACGGGCATCCTCATCGAAAGTCAAGAGCGACGGTCGCGATAACAAGAATGCAGAATGCAACGCGGAGTGCAAGATGCACTTTCCCACAGAGAATTGCACTGCTCTGGATGCACGTAGAAAAGCCGAGAATCAACGCGGGGAGGAATTTGCTAAACAATCCTCGTAACAATTAGCACTGTTCTTGTTATCGCGAAACAATGAAACTGCCTGTTACCGTTGCCTGTGCGAAATCTTTGCGAAATTGCATCGCTGTTTCGTATTGACTCGGACGAATTATATAACGCAGACAGATTTTGATAAGAAAATTTGTAAAATGACAAATTAATACAGGGGAAGATTTGGGGGGAAAAAATTTTTGAAAGTCGGATAAAATTTTGGAATCAATTATGCCGCGATTAGCTGTCGCGAAATTTTGACGTTTGTACGACATGTGTCAGAAGTGACGGGACTTTGTATACAAGGTAAAGGGGTTGTGCCTATTTCGTAATCGGGACTCGTTAATCAGGTAATTATTAACTTACGACTTTGGCCGAGTTTACAAGTAACTGCAGTAATTTCGTGGGAATTTTTGAATTTAGATCATCTGGTATGTCGAGATTTAAAAAATGTGATAAGGTGCGTTTGATATATATATATATATATATATATATATGAAAATTTTTAAAATAAGGTTTTTTTTTCGGTATATCATATAAAAATTATAAATCTGAATTAAATATTAATTTGAAATTATCAAATTACATCGTTAATCAGATCGCTAATACGGATCGATTATTTCCTAAAAATATTTTTCAAAACCTTATTATCGTTCAGGGCTGCGCAATGGAGAAAGATTTGAAAAACCGATGTATACTTTCTCTTCACCATTTATGCAGTTCTCATGAAAATTCCCACACACATAATTTATTCAGTACCTCTCTTGATCATCGCTAATAAAAATTACGCACGATTCACACGGACGCGAGAAATTACAGAAACAAAAATCTTATCACTTTGAATTTATTTTCAAAATTTATACACGCCGATCAGACCGAATTTGAAATTTTGAAAATTTGTTTAATCGATATCAGCAATCCTTGTCTTCGCGCAAATTCAACTGCAAAGAACAACCGTGTTGCGCTTCGCCGATCCAACTTCTACTGATAATGCAACGATGATACCCTTATCAGTTGACATATTCGGTTTTAATCTATAAAATTGATATTGATCGATTCAGATAATCAATCTATACGGAATTACGATAGTCACGTAAATTCTGCGAAATATAAAGATTCACCTATAATTATTAACCATAAACAAATATACACATATTAATCAAATTTCCCGGAAATTTCTACTATCTATTCTCACATATGTGATTTTTCACGTATCACCAGTATCTTCCATATCTAATGTGCTGCTCAGATTCCGAATCACCCCAAGAGCCCATACAAATTATCGTATATCGGATACCGTAAAAAATGAAAATTCGTGTAACTCGTCAATAAAAAATTTTTCAAAAATCACCCAAAACAATTTTTTTTTAATCGAATAAACTCTCATTATTATTGACATTAAACCAAAACACTTGACACTATGGGTTCCAAATCGAATTTTCAAAATCTATTTTCACTGTCCCGTAACAATACACGGTGGTCAGAAATAACCATGCAAGTTTTTATCGTACAGGCAGGCATTACGGTACAGTTTTACGCTTGAGAAATCCCTTACGGTAATCAGACCGTAACTTTGAGAATGGCTACTGACTTTTAGGCAGCCGTCTGCCTGGAGTCTATCGAACGAATTATATCACAGTAATTCTGTAACGCATTTCGATAATCGATCGGCTTGAGATTTCGCAAATTAAATCGTTCCAAGATCACCCATGGTGTCTCTAACGGAATACCGTAATGATTTTTTTTTTTTTTTTTCAATAGAATTCGCCAAGTCATTGAAAATTGAATTGTAATTAGGAATCATAGTCATTATCGATACAGGGTGACGTCATCGGAGCACATAAGTAAAGGCGTGTATTGAAATATCGATAAATATTAATGACGTTTTCAATTGAGTATATATATGTATATAGACTGAAAAACGATACGTGCAGTTACTTCCGTTTTTGATTTTGAAAAAAAAAAAAATCTTCCTGCAACCTTCGACTTCATCAGGCCGAAATCCTTATTCGAAATTAATCGGATCCCCCGTATAGATTTCGTGAATGATTGCGATTTGTACTCGTTAAATCTTACGCTGAGTCACTTCCGGTTTGAAATGAAAAAAAAAAATGGATCCTTCGCTTCATCGCGTTCGCGCTTCCGGGATCCTCGAAAAAAAAAAAAAAAAAAAGGTTACGCGTGAATATTAACCTTCGATCGTGCGTTACGCGAAATTTACATAGAGCGAAAGTCTGTGTGTCAGAAAGTAGGTGGAGGCGCTGCAGTCGCTGCGGGTTAAACTGGAAGTTGCCCGGCGATGTAATTTGCTCCTTTTACGGGGTAAGGGGGGGGGGGGGGCATATCGACCGATCTTATCTTGCGGAAGTTACTTTGGGTCATTGACCTTTGACATACGTACAGACGCGATGAAGGTAACGTGCGAAAAAAAAGTTGTAAAAATTGAGGTAAATAATTCATTTTTGAATTTTTCAAAATTTATCTTATTCGACGGCTTAACGAATTTTCCAACCGCACTACGTAATTTGATATGAATAATCGAAAGGGCTGTTCGGTAAAATTATGAACACCCTGTACCCTCAATCGTATTTCTATAGGGTGTCCAATTGTTAGGCACAGCTGATACGTAATTAGACATCCGCTTTTGAAAATTGACCGGTCACGTGGTGAGCGAACCCGTTAAAATCCTATGTGTTTACACGTGGGGTGAAAAAGGAACTGACAGATGGGCCTGTCAAATAAATTTACAAAGTACGTAAATGGGGTTTTAGCGATTACGGCAGTACGATTAGATTCTATAAGAATTTTTGCGAGTGACTGTACAGCATCTGTATTATCATCTCGTTAGATCCAAACGGGGAGATGAAAACTTCATAAAACGAAAGTAAGCAAGTAAGTCCGTAATGACGTCTCAGTCGATTTTCTCGCTGGACCAAACCTTTATGTCGCTTTCACACGTTGCGCCGTAATAGCCTTAAGTCGATAATACAAAAATTTGCAGAGATCGAAATTATATTTTAAAAATATATATATGTGTATATATTTACCCATAATTCAAGGCACGTCAAAATCCCTAAATTATCGAACAGGTGGCCGGAGTCAGGATTAACGGTAAAAAAATTCAGGGTCAAAACGAAGCAAGCGAGGGTGGGTCTGTTTAATATTTTTCTAAGGTTTCCCAGCCTGGGCAGCTGCTTCGAGAGGGTCCAGAGATGAGAAAGAAGAAGAAAAAAGACAGGGAATAAAAGGAAGGAAAAAAAAAGGACCATGGAAGAGTGAAGGATACGTGATGGGATTGTAACCTATCATTAGCCCGAGTGAACCCGACAATACCCGAGAGTGCCCGAAGGTACAGTTATAGGTGCAGAATGGCAGAATGAATTTTATTTCTACATTTTCTCTCGAGACACCTGGCGGCACGAGGACCGGATCGCAGGTGACGAAATTCACCAGGAGTTCGGATTTCCTGTTGTCGCTTTGTCAAAAAAAAAAAGAAATCCTTTCTGCGCATGCGTGTACGCATGATCCTTGATCCTACGGATATATTAAGATTTCAATAGAAGGGATGGATTTTTTTCTTCTCTTCAAGGCTCCACGGGCGCAGGTTGGCAGATGCATCTTCGGAGCTGACACCTGCCAACCTGCCATCGGCATAAGAGGATCCTGGGCTTAGGAACTGGTCGCAGCTGCCCATTCGAATTGGGACAAACAAGCGTTTGCCGATTTTCACTGATTTAGTGTAATATTACTATGTGACGTGTCATAGGGATTTTTTTATTGCTAAATTATCCGATCGAGGATCAATTAATTTATTGGACTTTATGCATTTTTCACAGTGATTTGTTCTCCGTTCAATGCCAAAGCACGAGCAAATATAGTACATGGGAATACCTGATGTATTCAAGTATTGGGACAAACAAGGGGGATTTAGTGTAAAATTACTATGTACCGTGTCATAGGGATTTTTTTATTACTAAATTATCCAATCGAGGATCAATTAATTTATTGGACTTTATGCATTTCCCACAGTGATCTGTTGTCGATTCAATGCCAAAGCACGAGCACGGTACATGGGAAATCCTGAAGTATTCAAGTAACGCGCGAACTCGTAACATACCGGAATTCACGACGCATTAGAATTCCAATGAGTTTAATGAGAGTTCGACCAAAGAGGCTGATGGGTAATTATTTTGCAAATTGCGCTCCGGCAAGAACCCTCGAGGTAAAAAAAAATCAATGTACCAAAAAAAAGGGGGATGATTTCAAGTAGAGTGAAAGATTTCAATAAAAACCAAAGAACCTGACAATTTCCTGTATAAGACTTCTTTCGTCCAAAAAAAAAAAATAATAAATAAAGAAAGGAAAAAAAAGGAACTAAACCATACGAACTTCACAGTCTAATTAATTACTATAATTTCAACAGCCTTAATTACCTACCGGTACGCGTTCCGCGTGTCTCATAAAAAGAAGCATCCACGTGATCTCAGCACCGCTACCCAAGGAGTTTCACTCTAACCTCAAACACAGAGGGTTAAGCAAATCGGGGTTAAGTAGTGCAAAGCGTTCCAGCGAGGAAGCCAGGGAAGATTTCAATGGGCGACAGTCGCACATTGTGCGCGCGGCTCGTTAAACGCGTCGACACAATAAAAAAAAAAAAGTTAGTGAAGGAGAAAATGTGGGCCACAGAAAATGACCTCATGTCAGCACAGCTGTATCCCTCGAGTTTTATTGGCTCTGATGTCAATAGCCGCCATAACAAATTTCTTTCGACCAATCGCGTGCCTCCGTAAGATTCGCGCATGCGCACTGAGCCCGAAATAGGTTAGGCGTTGGACCGCCAGTCGGCGCTGCGCACCTCGCAGTTTCACCGATAAAACCTGAAGCTAATTGGCGCTCGTGAAAGATTAGAAAATCGTCAGGCGCGACTAGAAAAGTGAAGAAAAAAGTATGTATAAACATCGTGCGGTCAAGGCAGGTACGGAACTTAAGAAAATGGAGGTTTGTGATCATTGGGCACAGCTGTGCATATACACATACCTGGAAACGGGTCACATGTGTGATTCTAGTTAAGGAAGAGGGTCGACTCAGTGCCTTTGGCTAGGTATAAATAAAAGGCAATATATATATATACAAGCAATGTAAAAGAAAGACTAGTCTTTGCCAGTTTCCAGTGCGCCTACCTTGCACAGCCTTCTGTATCCTCGTGTCGGAGACCAGAAGCTTTACACTAGAAGCCTATATAGAGGATCTCAGTGAAACAGAACTTTCACGGCCACGGGCCCCGACCTGGTCACTCCGAGAGACAGGGTCGGGGTACGAAAAATAAAAAAAGATATTGAAAAAGCGCAAAAAAAACGAAGCTCCAGGCCCGTAACTGCTGTTACTGTTGCCCCGCGCGATCCACGCAACAAGGGAACAGGTTATCGAATTAAAGCGATACGCCCGGACTCTCCTGCTGCCTTGGGCATGTAATTTCTATGCCGTCGGTCGCTTCGTCCTGGCCTTTCGAAGAAATGCCTAAGGCATAGCCACTGGTGCACCGCAGCATTCAGTACCCGTATAATTTTGCAGTTCCTACCGAACGATTTAGTGGCATGAGAAATTAATAAAAAATTAACGTTCGGAAAAATTTTTTTTTCTACTCTCACGTTTCCCAGACGAGCTACTTTTTTTTTTTGTCAAGTTCTCCATCTCTCTCGTGTTACGTTATCCAGGCTTCCTTCCGTCACTTTTCTGTCGTACGTTGACGCACAGCATTACCAACTGCGCAACCTCAGGCGCCAAGACGCACACACCAGGCTTTACGACAGTTTCAAGTGGCAGAAGCTTCGTATCTCGAGGTTCAATTTATTTATCTTATACCAAGAATAGTGTAGTGCCACTAGGTTGGTAGTATTGCTCTAGTAGCCGATACGCACTTGGCTCGTGCACGTGCTCGTTCGGACAGACATTGACTTTGTACGAGACTCTGGGTCCTTTTCTTCTTTTTCTTTTCTCCCAAATCTCTCGTCAGTCGCGCAGACTGAAAGACCCCAGAAAGAAATTGCTTCCTTTTCTATCCCTATGATTCTTTTTCTCTCAACTTCCTCCCATCGTTCTCGGAGTTTTTAGTTTTTAGTTCCTCGCGGACAAGCTTGAACGTGATGCTAGACACGTTGGTGGGAGGTGAATGCACTTATAGAATACAGTACGCAGCAGCCTGTATATATTTATATATATACATATGTATATATGTGTGTATATGTATTTAGAGGAAGCTAGCGTAATTTTTTTTTTTTTTTGACTATCGTGCACAGATATATGATTACTACACTTCCGGTCCGATTGCTTCCTCTTGTTGACACTTTGAAATCTGCGATTATCGAGGACGATGCGAAGTAAATGTAAATGGCTCGAGATGAAAATAAATATTTTTTTTTTATACGCAATAAACATCGATACTCGTACAGTGATTTGCGTACGACGCAGGTACTCACCCCATATAGAGATTTCAGTTTGACGTGATTCAGGGCCGGCACATCCACCATCGAGCATTTCAGCAAAATAGTCGTTGTCTGACTGGGCATCGTTGCCGAACGATCAATTTACTTCGATTAAGAAAAAAAGATCCTCGAGCTCCCATGTATTATCACAGAGTCGCACCAAAGGTGACAAAACTAAAAGTCTCCCTCAGTGACACGTAAAACGGACAAAAAGTCTCGCGCCGCACATTTCGCTGGGAGTAACAAGGAAAAAAGTTCTAAACGATAATCAAAGTCTCGCGAAGGACCCGCGAAATTCAAAAAAAAATTCCTTGCTACACTTTGACAGCGCATGCGCGCGCACCTCGTACCATTTAGCACGCGGCAGTTTGAAATCGGCAGTTTTCAAATGACCGTTGAAGTTCGTTAAATTACAAATCAGTCGGTAAAGAAGCTCCCTGTGCACTGATAAAATCAAAACAATGGATCCTCGTTCACGACAAAGTGCATTCGATAAATCACTTCCCAAATTCTGGACAGATAACAAATCGAAAACGCGGGTAAGAAAAATAAATGTCGGAGCCTGATTTTGGCTGGCGCTTCGGCGCCTCACCGTGCCTGACTGACTGACTGGTTTTCACTCAGTCACTTTGAAACCGAGTGAAGTTGCAACCGATCCCCCCCCCTCTCGCCAGGGACTGTTCTACGTATCCCAACGACTGTCCCCCCCTCTTCCTCTTTTCACCTCCCTGTCCTCCTCCTCCTCCTCCTCCTCTCTAACCACTTACCGCCCCACTACTATCACGAACCGACTGACTGACGAACACACTTCGGATGCTCAGGTCAATTCGTCCATGAGTCCCTCTATCTCTTGAGTTCTTGAGTTCGTGTGCGTCTGTGCTTCGAATGTCTACGAGTGGAATTATCTGTGTCTGTGTCTGTGTCTGATATTAGAACGCACTGACGTATGTACGTGCATTATACTTGTTGAACCCATACGAAGAGGTTAGGACGATATTCAACTGGTATTCTTGACATGTGTTGGGGAAAACGTGTGTGTACACGTATGGTTAACGTGGGTAGTGCTTTATTCTTATCAGGTTTTTTCGTACATAGAAGACATACGTACATAGAGGGCCGACTCGGGGTGGATTGTTGAGTCTGTGGAACTGGGGGAGGGAGGAGGGGGGGGACTGTTTTCTTGGAAAGAACGTAAAAGGAAGGTACGTGGAAATAATTTTCTAGGGTTATCGTGACAATTTTAATATGCACTTTTTGAGTTGGGTGCGACGGACTTTGTCTGAAGTTCCGATTAAAAAGTTTGTAGCACGCGCGACAGTGGCGACACGAGTGGCCGGTGGAAGTCATCGAAAGGTCGTCGAATCCGGTGTCGTGTTTCCTCGAAGATAGGAGTGAGACTGTTTTCTATTGTTTCGTTTTCTTTCGTCGGAATCTAATGCGTTGGGACATACGAGGACGTCGTGTGTTTATCTCGAACTTTTGAAAGCTTAATAAGTGCAGACGCACGTATGAAACCGGAAGAGTCTGTTCGGTGAAGTCTGTGCCTTCCTTTTTTTTTTTTTTTTTTTCTTTGAAATACGTCGGTTTCCTTTATGTTTTTTCCTTTTTGATTTGTTCCGCGAGCGCGAAACCGCACGTAACAGCTCAGTGGCTCCCTGGTCGCGTACACGAGTTCTCGTGTGTTATCGACTCTAAGATCGATGTTTCGTAGTTATGACGCGCAGACGACTATCGCGTCGAGACATAATCCAGCGACCGCGAGACTCCATTGAAAACCGCAGAAAATTCGATCGCTTCGTTGCTCGACTTGCCGTCGGCAGATTCCACCGATTCCCTACATTGTGAACCAGGCTTTAAAACGTTTCCCGTACGAATTTCGTATGCTTCGCGTTAACCGGGTTTCCCGATGTTCATAACCTAAAATTAAATTCTACCCAAATGTCGCTTACTTCTCTCTGTACACATTCAGGCTCTCCGATCAATCCTCACGTAAATTCTCAATGCACGTTCCTGGTCACGTAAATGACAAGAAGCCCTTTATAACGGGTCGTCCGCCATTATTATTAGTTACACCGAGCGCCGCTAGAGCGACAAGAATCCGTGACGCTACCAGAATATTCCGGCGGAAAGACAACAAGAAAATTACCTGACGACGTAAGTTCGCGCCTCTGTATTCCGTGCGTGCTAGTTGTTACTTCCATTCGTTAGAATAAAACACGTATCTTTCTTTTTTTCTGTCTCTCGTTACAACGCTCGGGGACTTTGACCGTAAGTGGACAATGGGAAGTGCGCGAATCCTCCATTATACCGGCGCACGTTCCAGGACTGTCGCGTTGGCCATGGTCAGTGTGTGCGGAGGCCCCCACTGCGCATGCGCGCATCCTCCCAGCCATTGTTATGCTTTGTTATGCTTCGCGATGACTCGGATAAAGGCGAATAACCAAAGAAGACCGGTAAGAGCGACTGCCCTCAGGAATTACAACGGTATACGTATATCTATATACAGTCTGACCCGAATACAGACGCCAAACGAATATCTATTTTACTAACTCCCGTAATTTCCGCTGTCTTCCTGTGGCGCTGTACGACGACTCGGGACGACGCTACGTATAACCTATAAATTAGATACGAGAAATCTACAGTCACCGATTACCAATATACCCGGTGAGCATTGTTTTAAAGCATTCGTATACTTTTCTATAATATTCTTGTTTTCTTTTGTCTTTTCTATTATTTTATATCTCTATAATATTAGCGTTCCATAGTTTACTACTACTCGAGTCATTTCATGTTACTCAGACATTTTTCTTCAGTCTCTCACGGACTCTCGATCCGTGCTTGCGTCTCTCTATTTCTGGATTCTTTTTTTTCTTTTTCACCCACGGTATCCCGTACGAGCGACTTCGTCGGTACATCAGGAATGTCGGAACGTGATTGCGAGCAGAATACTTTCGTCGCGAGACGGAACCACTCGGCTGACTCATACTCGGCGTCCATAACGAGGCATCGTCTCGGAAAGGAAATAGGAAATGTAATTCCTTTCGCAAGACAAGGTGACACAGTGGCATTGACTTCAGGCGTATTTAAGACCCCGGCAGTTGCCGTCAGGTTTTAGCTAAGAAATTAGCCCCGGGACAATTATGATCTTTATGTACGTCCAAACGGGCTGCAACGAAGCTGCGGCCAAACCCAGTAAAGGAAATAGGAAATTTAATTGCATTTACGGAACACGATGGCAGATTAAAGATGGCCGACTTTACCTAACCTCAACTGCTTATTGCCTGAGGTACTATAGTATATTATATACACCTGGCTTACTACTGTACGGAGTATAGAATTTTTTTTCTTCTTATCTTTCACACCAACCCTTATCATTCCCATTTCAGTTTCATTGCATCGGTCTTCGTTTTTGATTTTCGAACGTCGTATCCTGGCCCTGTCTAGGAATTTCAGGCATGCCACAGTGACGGCTCGAAAAGTCTTGCCAGCTTTTAGTCCTGCCCGAATAGTCGGAGCGATTAGAGATAAGATACCAGGTATAAGCGAAAGTGTCTGTTATCAGTGAAACCGAAAAGCACTGTCTTTGAAATTTTTCATAATTTCTTGTTAGGACATTTTTTTATCTCCTTAATCTTTTTTACACGAAATTTTATTGGTCATATTCAAAAATTTTAATTCAGTTGAATCTTTAATAATACAAAGATACAAATGCATGTATGTATGTATGTATGTATGTATGTATATATATAGTGCGTAAGCATATATGCACACGTAATTCTCTGAGATTTTTTTGTTCCTTCCCTAAGAGACACGTGCGTGGTGGAAAAATAGATACGTGCGTCGCAGGTCATTCCACGTTGTAAAGGCAAAGAGAAAAATAGGAGAGAGAGAGAGAGAGAGAAAAAAAAAATAGAAAAAAAAAAGAATGAAAGATATCGAGCGAGAGGAACCTCGAAAAAGGAGAGGCTTATGGACCGCACGAATCTCACGTGCTCGAAATAGAGCACAGTAGGATAAATAGAGAAAAATAATGGAAAGAGAAAAAAATTAATTGACTGACTTCCCTAACCTAATTTTTAATCCTGTTACACGCGACACTGATTTTTTGCTTTTCGACTATCAGAATCAAGATTCCTAAGAGCGACTTGGTATCGGCTAGAATAGTTTATTTTTGAAAATTATATTTTCAGAAATTTTTTTTATCCTCCCGACTATACGCTCGAACTCGAAACCCGATCGCCAAACCGGAAGTTTCAATGAAATATTTACGACTTCGTTTCCTGCATTTCCGGTGTTTACGTAGCAAAGCGTCATAAAAATTTTGAAAAAGACAAGAATTACATTACGATAAACGCGAAAATCTTATTAATCAAATTTGAGAAATTACGCGACGGTGGCGCCATCTGGCACGAACTGCATAATCCTGATATACAATTAACTTCCGGGAAGTGAATTAAAAAAAAAATTTTTTTTCAATTCTCACAAATATCACCGAATTATCGATACGCGTGAATATACATACATATATATACGTGTAACGTTCTCAGCGCAGTAAAGATAAGAATGATAAGAGTAAATCTTGCTGTTTAAAATTGACCAGTGACGTTACCGATAACGTGTCAGCTGATTCGATGCTCGGAAACCGGAAGTCAATTAGCCGATAAATTAATTAGTGAATCATAGTTACGGATTGCGCGTTTACGTTATCTTGCATTTAAACGGCGAAAAGGTAATTTTTTCTCCTGGAATCCACTTCCGGTTCTTATACCAATGAGTATTTGGAATTGATGAAATTTTTTTTTAACACTAATGACTACGCGAGTCATTTTCGATGACTGTCGACGTTTCGTCATTCGGTAATGTCAGGTTTCCTTGAAACGCTCGATGTATCATTCGATCCGTCGCTCGCGCAGAATCCCAATGATTTTCTCAGCTTTCGAGATCGAGCGCCGTGAGTCATAGTCACCTTATGCAGATTTTATATATGGGCAGATCTCTAATGAGCGCGACAGAAAAGTATGAATGAAAAATTGTTACGTAACGGTTAACCACGTGTTACCAGGTACGGGGAACGTATGTACGTAAGAGACGTCACTTACCGGCAAGTTGCTTTTTATGAATGAATGACACAGTGTGCGAATATATTATGCCTATACGTCGTACGTTACACATACGTTTA
>JARQSW010000394.1:629613-648711 GCA_030142375.1 Calameuta pallipes
AAAAAAAAATTGCGAATTCAATTTCGTGACGATCTCTTCACGGATTTATTCGCAGGATCTATAGTGGATTTTTAGGGATAATTTTTTGCCAAAATATTGCTTTCTATTCAAGTTGCTTTTTATGAATGAATGACACAGTGTGCGAATATATTATGCCTATACGTCGTACGTTACACATACGTTTATCTGCAGCCTGCGCATAATATTCGCAAGGGTAGCGACTGTTGCAAAAAAAAAATTGCGAAGTTAATTTCGTGACGATTTCTTCACGGATTTATTCGCAGGATCTATAGTGGATTTTTAGGGATAATTTTTTGCCAAAATATTGCTCTCTATTTAGAGCCATTTTTTTTCGCGATTATTCAGTATAAGGGGTAATGGGTAATTTGAATAAAAGTTTTGACACGAGTTTGACCTTTTCATTGACCCCATTAGTTGCGAATTTTTTTTTTCTATGCTGTATTGTTACAATGGTATACTTTCTAACGTAGCGATGCGTCTCCATGTAACAAAAGAGCTTTTTCAGGAGCTAATAGGTTGCACGTAGCTGCACGTGGGACCATATTAGGGCGCGTCTCCCACGTTGGCGAATTTGCAAAAATTTTGCACGTCCCACGCAAAAGGCAGATGTTACTGCGAGGGTTTGCGATTGTTTGTAATTGAAATTTGAAACGTTTGAAGGATTTTTAGAAATTTTTATTTTCGCCAATTACGATTTTGCACGTGCAAATTTTACGATTGGGATTTTTTTTTTTTTATGGAGACTGATCTCTATTATTACCGTCGTTGGTGTAACGGTATTTCGGGTAACGCGAAACAGCCGATTCGCATCCACGAAATTCGTTTCCCACCAATGTGCCAAAAAGAAGAATTCGCGAATTTAATCCTAGACGCGAATAACGGCACCAAAATATTCGCCGCGCAAAGCAAAAAGCACGTGAAGATTCCGGATGTGAAAAAAAAGCAAGAGTTCTCTTGGAACTCGTAAAATATTATTATCGCGAAATTCTTATTTTATTCGCAACGATTCGCCGTTATTACTTTATTAGCATCGATTTCCGTTAGACGATTCAAGCCAATTTGACACAGTTAATTCACAGTGACTGATCGGACCAGATTCAAAGAATTAAATAACGTGCGAAAAATTCTCAACTCCAAAAAAAAAAGACAAAAAAAAAGTCAAAATATCAACATCCAAAATTCTCTAAACCATCTCAAATTTCAACTCTTGTAAACTAATTAAAAAAATTAATTTCGGACATTCAACCCCGCACATATCACATGTATGTACCACGTGTGTACATATCTTGCTAAACCAGCTCGTTAATTTCTGCCTTACTTCCTATAAACAGCGACTGATTACCCAATGATAATTAATTACACCGCCGACTACAAATTCCACACTAATTTACAACCCGTCATATAGAATTCCCAGTTACTCATATGAACCCACCCGCAAGACAGCCCAGTAAATTAAAAATAGGGTCCAAAAAAAAATGTGCAAATTAGAAAAAAAGTCCTCAGGGAAAATATTTTTGAAAAATTTCCACGCATCGGATAAAATTTCAAAAATCCACATACTTCCACGCCCATGTCTTGCAATACAAGAACCAGCGACATGTGTCGCCACGTAGTCACACGTGTACCGCGTACTTTACGTACTTTACGTACTGCCAACCCGAAGACTTTTTATCGCGCAAAGTGTACAGAGAGATAGAGAAAAACAAACGACAAGGCCTGTTTCCATGCGCACCTTACAGCGAATGTAGCGCGCGATAGTATTACTGTAGCCAAGATGGCGGAATTCTTGTATCCCAAGTCTGGATATTCAGGTTTTACAATGTAAAACACTAGGCGCGTCCTTCTGTGGCGACGTCGACATAAATTCTTTTCTTTTTTTGCACGGAGTCAAACAAATAACATACATAGTGGGTTTAGATGTCAGGTGCCGTAGTAGATAAAAATTCAGGAAAGAGCAAAAGAGGAGAATAATGAAAAAGAGTCCAAAGAAATTTTAGCCGGCGCTACGGGGCAGCCAGAGAGCACCAAAGTGCGTCGGAGGAATATTGAAGAACGACGCCGGGCGTCGGTCCCCTCGTTAGATGGAAAAATCCCGGTTTTTTTTTTTATCTTCTGCAACGACCCACTTCTTTTTATTTAAACGTACACCTGGGACTTGTTTGAATAACATTCATGGCACGGTTTACACGAAGAGCCGTGATTCACGTAGCGACGCCCGACGTCGACGCCCGTCTGCATCGAGTGGCGTCGCTGCGAAAGTGTGCTTAAGTACCGACGTCCTCCTCTCCGCGTTTGGACTTTTCTTGTTTTTCGTCGAATCGACGCCGATCGGAGTTCGTTGGACTCGTTTCGCACAGCTGCGACGGACTTCGCCAAAATTCCAGGCGGTTTTCAACGCAGCGACCGCGCCGATACTTAGCTGTATATATACGTGTACTAAATCGATCGAATATTTTTTGTCAATTTTTTTTTTCAAAAATTTTTTTTATACCCGATAATCATTATCTTCAAATTCTTCGACCGTTTCCTGTCGCAATTATACATGTGGTAATTAATTAATTAATTAATTGAGAGATAAGAGAAAGCCGGGATCCGAGCACTGGATGCACTTTGCACCAGATGCGCAGAGTCAGCGCAAATGCGTTATCCGTTGCTACGATTGATAAAAGCAAAAATTTTTCAAAAATTCTCATTTTCAAAAATCGCCATTATCAAATTTTTTTTTTTTTTATATTACAGACCCAAAATCTATTTCAACTCCACGAATAAGCATCTACGAGCTGATATCTATAGGTATCTAGTAGGTAGATAGAATCCCCAGTTAAAATGTATTTTTAAGCAGTTAAAACCGTCCGGTGAAAATTCAATCGAATCGACTCTTAGTTTTATTTATAGAGCCGTTTAAGCTGTCTAAGCGAAACTGGCTGGTCGTTCCGATCTGGACTTTTCTGACCCACTTTCCTTCACCCGATTGAAGCCGCAACGACCTGTCCGTCCTTCGGCATTCGCAATTTCCACCGGGCTGTTAACTTTGATTCGACCTCGAAGATCAAAAACCAAAACGTTTTTGGATCCAATTTTTCTGTCTTTCGAATTACTTCTTCGAGATCTCTTAACGACGTCCATACCTCAAGGTTCACTTTCCATTGGAGCGACTTAAAGCTCGCTCGATTTACTGAAAAATGGACACGCGTTATGGGTGACTGATAAAAAAAATCTTCACAAGCCGCCATTATCGACAAAGAGCTCTTCTGCTAACTCCTGACACAAAGTACGAGAGATAATTAAACGGATTTTATGTACCAACATCAGCCGCGTGGGAGGCTGCGTGCTCGTGTAAAACATCGCATCGCCGAGCAGTGCTTCTCAAAAGCATTTTCAAGATTCCCCAAAAAAGTCAAAAAAATACCTGAGAGTTCCAGACGACCTTTCTCGCCGTAGCTAATGTGCAATAAAAAAAAATAAAAAAATTCCATCCTCCAACGCGTCCAAATATTTTTTTGACGCGAAGGTAAAGGAGCGACCTCCGTATCCCTTTTAGTACCAAAATCCACCGCCAGGGGTTCCGCAGGCAAGACTCACCTGAAACAAAGAGAAAAAGAAAAATTAGTAATTTTCAAGCAGTGCGACGCTTAACGTTTGTTGGGTTGGCAGCCTTTAAGGAAACTTTTTAACGAGATATCCCCCCCCCCCCTCCACCCGTCCCATCAACACCCGCGTCAATTGCTCCCGGTCTTTCCGTAAATTGACTTTTATTTTCGTATTTCCAACTGGTAACAAAGTTCATCGTGCTCATTAAGGTGAGTCCACAAGTACGACCGATGAGAAATAATGGATTTATATTACGCGATACCCCCTTGACGTTTTATTTATTTAAACTGTGGTAACGAATGGGGCGCCGCTTTCTCCCACTTACGACGTAACGACCGACGGTTGCGTCGTGTGGATCGGGCATAAATATTTACCGGATCATAATGGCGGGTACCGAGTGGCAGGATATGTAACTCCCTATGGCGAAAGGAAGTTGGGATATCGTGTACTTAACAGCGGGTGTTCTGACATTTAACCTAAATTCATATTTGGTGTGAATAAAAAAAAAAAAAAAGAAAGAAATCGAAGCTCATACGGGGTTGGGATATCCGAGATCTTTCGTAATAAAGTGCTTTGTCAGTTTTCCCTGTATACGATAAATCAATTTTACGTGATACATTAAACCATAAATAACGACCCCTGTCAGGCGTACAAAAAACATAAACATCCCTTACGGCCTTATAAATGTGCTTGAATAATTTTGTGGAGTAAAAAAAAAAATACAAAAAAATGTATATATCTATATATGAGAATGAAAAAATATTTCAAAATTACGATGAAAATTATCACGGTACGATATGTTAGGTTAGATTTCACGTCTGTCTAATAGCGCATGGAAGTTCCACGAGCTCCATTCTCGATTCAATGAACCCGAACCTGTGTCGTTTGAGGACTCGCCTTGCCTTTTTCGCAGAGCGGGTTAATTCCGTTCCAGCTTGCGAATATTCGAGGTCAACGAGTCCAGATCGATGGACCCGCGTGCAGGTATACTTGTTAGTCTTTTCCTTGTCTCTCTTGTCGGTTGTATTCTTATTATTCGCTTGTTAAAAAGAGACAGAGATGGCAGCAGCGTCGCGATCCTTCGATACGAATCCTTTTCGTTTCCCTTTTCTTTCTTACCGAGTCAACTCAAAGCGTTCCTTTCTATTTTCCTTCATTCTCCTTTCCCACGTCACAATTTCTCACGGTTCGTCCACCCGCGAGTCAGTAAGAATCGTATCGATGCACAGCGCGCGTAAGAGGCGTCGCGACGCTCAGATTCATCGGTCCTTTGTCCAGGCGTCTCATCTTTTTACGCGTCTACCCCGTTACGGGAAGTTAGGCGAACCGAACAGACCAAAAGTCAACGAATAATCAGACAGGCAGACGCTTGGCGGTTATAAACATCACGTGTCATTGAAGCCCGTCGGTAAAACAGCGAGGACCAAGCTGCCTTACCGACGGAGACGCCGAAGGTTAATTCGCGGTAAAAAATTGTCCACCAAAGAAATTACATCCTTCGTCAATTTCACGGCAATCTTTTCTTTTCGTTTCGTCGCAACGCGTCCCTGAGATTGAGAACTGGCCCTTTGAAAATATCCCTGAATAACAAAGGCGAGTTTACACGACTCTAAAGAAAAACATTCTTTCATACTCCACGTATGTACACATAACCTAAAGCGTCGCTTGTAACGTGGAGCCACCACCTGCATCGGATTAACAACGTTGTGGACGCAGCCTCGTCTTATCGCTCAAAGCGCTTTAAGTTCCTGACGGTCACCCTGAGTGATCAAACGCGCTTCTTTCAAGGTATCGTTCATTTATCCGTCGCAAAGTGTGTGTAAGTGGATCGACTGTATGCAAACGTACGTAAAAATGACGTGGTACGAGCAGACACGAAGAACACGGGAATCAATTGGCTCCTTTGAAAATGACCAAGGATTAGTAAACCGTAAATACGGTCAAGGCAGCGTTCGAAAGTGCTCGAGTCTGGTGAAAACAAATTGAGAGAAGGAAGGAATAAAAAAAGAAATGGCGGTAAGTATGAATAATGTTTAAGAAAAATTTTTATGCTCGTTACACTGCAGCGAGCAATGCCCAACGAGAATCTAGATTGCTGAACGCCGTGATTCTAGATAAAGATTATTACACACCTGGCAGTTTCAATGAAACGGCTCATTGTCCACATTTCCACTATTCTCATTGGGACTTTCACTTTTTCTTTGTGCTGCTCAACCCTTTTTTTTTTTTCAAATCTTAAATACTTTATTTTCGCAATTCGTCCGCAGCCAAAGAGGTCGGTTAACGTTGTACAAGGATAACCTTGTTGCCTGTGGAATAGCTCGTATCGAAATGATCGATTTCAACGTAAATAAATACTAATTTAACGGTGTGATAATAATTGGCGGGAAATTTGAATTTTAACTGAAATCCGTATACGAGCATGGCCTACCTTGACCTGTATAGATAATTTGTAAGTGCGAGGGGTCGATAGTGGCTGCCAAAAATAATGAAAAATATTTTTCATAAAAATGATAACCACATCTCGACTGCAGAGATCATCGAGGTTGACCCTGAATTATGTGTTTACGGAAACGCAATCGAACCGGACCACGTTATTCAGTGCATTCTCATTGGTGATTTGTCGCGCGATTAAATTCTCAATTTATAAAGCTTCATTCACATGTAACGATTACGATTATATATTGTCACGTGGTTTTTCTATTCACGATCACAATGCGACTCCAGTTACCGATTTCGATGACGTTTTCGCTTTCTGGGTCCCTTCGATTCGTCAGCCTGATCGGAAGCTGCGCTCTCGGGTCCATTCGTACATTTACGTCGAAGCTCTCGGAAGATTTTTTATTGTCGAGTGGAGGTCGAGGCGCTCGAATCTGCCGCGGAGAGACAGTCTCGACGCATCGAGAACCGACGGAGACGTCTCGACGGACCGGCAGATTAAACTCGATTTGGTTTAAAGGGACTACTCGAGGGAAATGATAAGAGTTATCTGCTATAAGGATCTCGACCAATCGGAACGATTAGTTTCCGAATTTGACTATTGTCAAATCAGTCTGTCTCTTTGGACACCCATAACTGAATATATATATATATATATATATATATATATATATATATATATATATATATATTCATATACAAACTAAGAAAAATCTGTGACGCTTGAATGACTATCGGTTGAATGCACCTGATAACGCCGCATCTGTTTGGTTCGTTAATTAGTGCCTAGTGCGTATAATTTAATTAGCCTCATTAATCATAGATACCATTTGTTTTAGTATACGTATATATACATATATAGATACTCTAACATGTCAATATCGATGACTATGGTTTTCAAGACGTGCGAATTGGAAAATAATTTATTGACGCAATTCCGTAACCAGCGAAATCCTTTGTGTGATTTTTTTTTTTTTTTTTTTTCATTAAATAATAACGAGTTAAGTAAACAAAGAAAATTAAGAGCACGTGCATACGCATTTTATGGAAAATATTGAATTCTTGGAATTTTCCAACGATTACCAATCGATCTATGGCGCAATGAATCATGGCCGATCGATCGAATGACCGTTTATCACGAACTCCTTATTGGTTGAGTTTTCATAGCGCGTTATAATTCGTAATTATGAAAATTGCCGTTATCCGTCGTTATCGAATAAAAATGATATCCCGTCGATTAAAATCGCATTAAAAATTTCACTTGCTTCTAACGTCCATATTTACGAGGATACACAACTTGCGATTTTTTTTATTGACAAATCTTTTTATTCATTTTTTTTTTTT
Organism: Calameuta pallipes; assembly: GCA_030142375.1. Lineage (NCBI taxonomy): Eukaryota > Metazoa > Arthropoda > Insecta > Hymenoptera > Cephidae > Calameuta > Calameuta pallipes. The sequence goes on from JARQSW010000394.1 coordinate 637,009, forward strand.
ATTCATCAGCTGCCGAATTTACACGGCGAACGATAATCGGATTATCGGTGCAGCGGAACTGACCGGCATTAAGAATCGGTTCTGCTCTGATTAAGATTTTCTATAAGATCCGGACGCACGTGCGCCCAAGCCTACACGTGACTCATTTTGAAGTCACGAATCGTCGAGTTATGGCGAATCGACTTTATGCAGGCAGCACGACATATTTATAGAGTTGGTCCTGTGCGTATGGAATTTGTGCAATAAATTGAGATAGATATATATATATATATCTCCATTATATATGGCCATTAGTACCATTAACACTGTATAGCGGGATTGTAAAAAAAATTTTTTCAAAAGTAATTTTTTCAAAATCAAATTTAAAAAATTCAGGAGGTCGGGATTGGCGTGGAAAATTTTTAACTACAAATACTTGGATGTGGTCAGGGCTGGTGAGCTTTGCGAACGATTATGTGTGAATGAGAAATTCGAGAGACACAACGACGGCCTCTGCCACTGGACAGTCTTATCAGTGATTCGAGGTCCTTGGCCCTCGGAGACAAAAGGAGCGTGGATTTCTATGTGAGCGTGATAATTCACGCAATCGAACGAATTATCGCGACGGTATTAATTTAGTTAGTCAGCGAGGAGACACGTGCGGCGACCTTTCGCGGAGGAGGATTTAATCGCAGTTTGCGAACGCGCACGCGCGACAGATAGCTCAGCGCGTCGCATAATGATCTTCTTTCATTTCGATTCCATCTGGAGGGTCAATGTTTTTTCTTTAAATATCCTCGGACACCATTTTTTTTTCTTTCTCAGTTACTTCTCCTCGTTATTTCTTGTGAACCCGGCATTAGGTTCGACGATAAGGAAACGCCTGCTCGGGATCATCGCGACTCGAAGTCGGATCGCTTTTTATTTCTTGACTGATCGTTAAGAGTTAACGAGCGAATAACGACGTGAATTTAAGGAGAAATTAAAACGAGCGTGAAAAATTTACGCGAAAAATTTACGCGTTAGTTATATCGATGCTGAAAATTTTGAAAAAATTTTTTTATCAATCCACGCGATTTTTTTTACCTGTTTTTCATTTACCGTTAAATGATGTACGGCTCGCTGAATAAAAATTTCAAGACTGCCGACCAATCACGTGGAAATTACATGTATAAAAAATTTGCATGCATTCCTCCTTTTTTTTTTTGCATAAAACATAAAACCGCGGTAATAAAATTTTTCAAAGACACGAAGCTTCTTCGCTTCTTTATCAATTTCCTGTATCATTAATCACTTTAATTGAATTCACGCGCCATTTCGAGCGAATCGATCATCGCTTTGACGAATCGTCGTTAGATAATTAGACGGCCTTATTCGCCGCTATGAAAATCACTGTAAATACTACATATGGGGTTAATCAGAAACTAAAGCATCACTCGGTTCTACCACAGAATTTAAATGGGCAGGTTTACATGGGCGTCACTCTGTATATATATATATATATTTTACACCCAAAAGTAATAAAACCAAAGAATTCTCACCGAGGAAAACTTGACGCTGAAGAATTCACAGTATTTCACAAAAAATTTCATTATCATCCTGTAAAACCAAATTTACGTCGACGCGACGTCAATTTATCGTCGCTAATCGCGAACTCTATTTCGCGTGACCTTACGTAAATAAGATTCGCAGTGAAAAGAATTTTAAAAAGGCGAGAAACAAGGTACCGAAAAAAAATTTTGAAAATACGCAAAAAAAAAGCACTGAACAGCAGAAAGAAAAAAATATGTATAAAAAAAAATCAAATTTCCCGCCACTACGCGTAGTTTCGTACGAAAACCGAGAGATGGCAAACTTTTGAAAATAATCGACAAAAATTCGTTTCACTGCTTATCGCCTACCCCTGCGTCCTTTATCTCGTATCAACTGTCGATCGATCGATCGATCAGCGATCTATCGATTTCCAATGGGACTCTGCGCTCTATTGTTACAGTACTGCAACCACGACCGGACGAATTCCGACTAAGTAAATGTGCGACCGTTTGGTGACAGCTGATTGGCCGAGTAAAATTGCGTTACGCAAACAGCCTTTGTTTCGCGTCTCTCGCGACTAAAGCTAATGAGAATCGCCGACTTGGATGTGCACGCATTTCCGTGCGTGCCACATACCGTCCATTACGCAATTTCACCAGTGCGTACTGCGTCGCTTCGGTGAGAACAAAAGAGTCACTTTATACTACACGGACATGAAATATCATATTGGTGAACACACCCGGTGCGTACGAGGTGCTGTGAGTAAGGCATAAGAAAAAAAAACAAACTATACAGTGATTGGTTGAAACTTTTAATAATTTATAAATATTTCATATTTATAAATATATAATGATAATAATAATAATAATAATAATAATAATAATTTTTTACGATTATTATTATTATTTTTTTTTTCAATCTACCCCATTGAGAACTTGATTCTTATATCTTTCTTCGGTATGTCGCGTCTTTGATTTATCCCTAGCCATGTGTACCAGCCTTTATTGACTATACAGCCGGCACTTAGATCGAACCCAAACGATTGTTATGCGGCTGGAAATCCGCTTAAGGGTTTTCTGTGAAATCGAGTAAGTTCCGCGTGCGTTGCGTAACGCACGGAAATGCAAGCCAACGAGCAATATAGGTCTCAGCCCTGTGCCAGAAACGAAAATATCATGCGAAACCGCGAGCGAAAATACCAAATCAAGTCGGCCAGGAGCGTAGAGCGTTAAGTGCAGGTCGTTGATCCTAGGTGGATCGGAGTCGACGTGGTTCGGCGGGAAATTTTGAAAATGAGCAATTTTTTTTTTTCTTTCTTTTTCCAAAAACTTCATGCGACGACCGATTACAAGTGACACGCGTTTATTATACTTTTTATTGACATTGTATTTGACATAAGGAACTCGTACAATACTTAAGAAGCTGTAATCGAGTTATATGTTTTATCTATACTGCTTGACAGTGGCGAGGGGAATCCCCCTTTTCTCTGTGTACACCACTGCTATGCTAATGGATAACAGTTTTAACCGTGAAACCATACGTGGACCGAAACGCGTATAGTCTGTTCGACGTTACTGCTTATAGCCACTTCCGCTTATTTTATTATTTAAAAAATTTTTTTTTTTTTTTTGATTTCCTCGTAGCTTTATTAACTTTATTATGTTGACGTGGATGAATGAGATTTTGGGGTTTAGGGAGATTTTGAGCATTTTTTTTTTAAATCGATCTGACTGGTCTTTATTGGACATTTTTGTACCGCGTGACGCGTTTCTATGTGTATTAATGACGCGGTTGAATCAATGTGAAGCGACAGCTGATACAAATATTATTGTCTCAACGGATTTATTGAATACTTTTGGCTGTGACTGTATTTGCAATTTTACAACTGAGCATATATGTATATATTATGCTCGTGAAATTTCTTTCGATAACAGGCGCTCTCGCTTCTGCTAGTTAAGATTAAAACGACTTTTCGAATTTTCATATCGTCCCGTGATTTTCGCATGTGTTCGATTTTTGTATTTTTTTTTTTTTTTTTCTTTCGCAAAACCTGTTTTTGTCCGCGATCGCCGATCCCAATCGCAAAGCCATCCTTTTTTCATGCTTTGTGGCCACTTCCAGGTATATGCATGCTGCGTGAGAATTCATATGTGAAATTTTGCACATATGCATGATTGGACCTTTCTGAATGGAACTGTAGGAGTCATTAATTATTTTTTGAATAAAAAAAATTTGGAAATATTCGATTATAGGTTTTACATCGTTTTTATACTTTTCAGGTAAAAATCGATTGCATTTAGGAACGCAGACGTATTATGGCCTCGCGATTCGTATTTACCTAGTGCTTCATTGTTCATACATTTTTTGCACGTGGTATTAGTGGCTGTTTGTACAGCGTGGAAAAATATTGATGCGAAAAAGGCTTCGTTAGCAGATTCGCGAAATTGTCTGTGATCCAAAAAAAAAATTTTTGCACGTTCTCTCGCCGTCCCTTGAAATCCGTAAAAACAGAGTTTCTTAATTTATCGTGAAAACAGTTTAAAACTTATTTTGGCTGGTTTCCCCGGCGAGAATATTCAAAAATAGCCAAGGTGGAATTGCAGATGTAAGATTTTGAAATACCTAACGATTTTTTTTTTTCAAAGTGCACGCCATTAAGAATTTTGGCAAGACAACGAAACAAGGTAATGAGATTCTAGATTTCTCAATACCACGTAATGAACTCAAAAAAAAATTTCACCATCACAAAATAATCTGTACCCGTGATCGTAGTAAATTTTCAAATTGATTTCCTAATAACAAATTAATCGAAAAAAAAAGAAAAGTAAAAAAAATTCTCAGAACTAAAATACTAGCAAAGTAAAAAAAGACAAGGATACAAATAATAATAATTACCAAAATATCCTGCAGCGACACCGGCATCAGGGAGCACATAGACATTTTACCACATAAATAAACACCACCACCTCCAAAAGAGAAACCGAAAAAAAAAATCCAAAAAAAGAAAACCCTAAAGGTCTTACAAAAAGTTCACAAAAGTTCCTCCTGATCCACTTCACATTTCGAAAATATCCCGAAAAACCGTGCAAAGGACGAATCTATAAATATAAAAAAAAATTTTCTTATTTCAAATAAATTCCTTCGATCCCGTAATAAATTCCGCAGAAATCGAGTCGAGAGATTGAAAATAAAATAAATAAAAAGAAAGACTTCAAAAATCCTGAAATATCACCAGTAGCCAGGAGCCAATTCGACTGTTAACATTCGTAAAGTCGAGTCCACACTGTCCATCCAGATTGCATAGAGAAACTTGGACAGAGGATAAATTCCCTATATTAAATTAACCTATAGTCCGTCTATAGTCCGTCGCCGATATATAATCCAATATCGGCAAAGAACGACTAAAGCCTGCTTGCTGCTCCGCACAAGAGCGACTCGCGTCCCGTTCACAATTAAGCGATACGAAACGGGAAACGAGTTCTGCCCCAAATAGTCGTTTCATCGTTTCGTTCCGAGTCGGTAGATAACTTCCCCTCTCGTCCCCCCTCTCGTCCCCCCTCTCGGCCCCCCCTATCCCTCCCCTCCTTTCTTTCGCGTAGATAAGCAGGTATAAGGTAGGTCGTTACCAAGTTCCTATGTCGCTAATTTCCGATCTACACGTGTACGCACTATATAGGTATACACCAGTTAAAGCTTAGAAATACCAAAGAAATCGTGTGAACGCAACTTTAAAGGTAAATCGATTTACTTTAAGAGTTAATTAAAGCTCCGTTCACGGAAACGTCTTTGGGAGCCTATAACGTTATTCGCGTAATTCAATAAAACAATTTGGACGAATCACCCTGTACTTTCTATAATCAGCCGATTCTTACGCAAGAGATAAAATAAACTTTGTATACAGACACGAAATGTTATTGTTATTATATATTTGACGTTTATTAATTACAATTTTGGATTATATCGTCGTTGCTTTGGTCTATCGACACCCGACTAGTTTTATTTTCGAAAATTTTTTTAAAGATAATAATAGAAAAACTATTGAAATCGAAATTTTTGGTTTTTGATTAAAGATCGTATATCGATCTATATATCTGAGATCTATGGGTTTTCTAGTATTCCCTAGTGTATATATATATATATATATCTGCTTATATTTCCATAGAATATTCCTATAGCAAGTGTAAGAAGGTCCCTTTTCAGTCCCAAGAGTAATTCGATACTGGCTCGAGGCCAGCGACAGCTCAGACCGGAAAATAGCACAGAGTTTAAGTCCTCGAGATCGAGAAGGAGGCGACAGAGGAAGATTGTGGGCTGGTATACAGGGCAGCGACAGTCGCATGCAGCAGCAGTCTCGTGTGAGTCAGCCCAAAAGATCGAGACACGTGAGGATGGAATTAGAAAGAAAGAGAGAAAAAAATGAAAAGAAAAAATAAGGGCTCGATCCCTAAAGCACAGACAACGTATGGTAGTCGGTAAAAAGAAAAATTTTCACTTTTCTTTAAAATAAACTTTTTTTTTCATTCCCTTCTTCTTTTTCTTTTATGTTCTCTACAAGTATCCAAAAATTCTCGACTCGATTTCACCTGTCACTGTTTTTTTTTTTTCTCTCGGCAAAACTTTAACCCGCTTTGAACTTTTCACTAGACTCCTCGCGACCCACCTCGCACGTCTCGTGACGTTAATGGGCACTTTGCGAAGTGGCAAAAGCCCGAAGTGGCAAAAGCCCGAAGTGGCAAAAGCCCGAAGTGGCAAAAGCCCGAAGTGGCAAAATCCCGAAACGGCAAAATCCCGAAGCGGCAAACTGGCGAAATGGCAAATTCGCGAAGTGGCAAAATCGCGAAGTGGCAAACTCGCGAAATGGCACTTTCGCCAAAGTCTTGAGCGTCGCGCGAGAAGCGTCTGTCGGTGAGGATGGTCGGGCAGCCACTGGTTGCGATGCGTGTGCGCTAATATAAGCAACGGCTGTGCGTCCGAGTGCGTACATGTGGGTACGGTCAAATATTACATTAGCGAGCGTCGTCGGGACGCTGGGCGTCGGAGGGAGGGAGGTAGGGGGGGGGCATTCAATATTATAATTTATAATTCGATCCTCGATGGAATTCTATTGTCTTCTTCGCAGTAAGTTCCTATTACAATTTATTGGACCAACGAGACGTATTTAAATGTTAAAAAAAAATTTTGAAAAATTTGCCAAACAAATTTTTTGCAAATCTTTCATATGCTACATCGTACCCGAATACGCGTGAATGGTTTTTTAAATGATCGATTGATTCGATCAGATTTTGACTGGGAGAGATAATAAATTTTTAACCTTTGTTGATATATATATATGTATTATTCGCTGTATAAATTCGCGGGAAATTTCGCATAGTTAATTTTTGCACTGTCGTAAGATTTGCGAACAATGTCCTATCTAAGCTGTGCATAGTAGTGCCAATACGCATCTATTGGTACAAGATGGAGCTCAGCGTACGCGCTGTTATTTGCGAATAATAATTGCAAATATTACGGGCACGAGTCGCGAATTATTCATTCGCCGCGTAATTGCGCGTAAGGTGCAATTATATTTGCAAGTTAACAATTCCGCTCAATACATCCGTCCATTGCGAATATGGATGCTCAATTCGTTCCTTTTTCATTTGCAAATTTAATTTCCGTACAAGATTTCGCGCCAAGGACACTCGATGGTTTAGCCATTTGAAAAGTCTCATTCCTTACTCATTGAAAAGTCAATATACATTCCAGTTTACGGCTCGGAGTCTATTTTATATATTTTGCAAATAAGCACGTTTTTCGAGAATTCGTTTCGCATAATCAGATTGACCAAAATGCGTTTTGGCGGGAATGTGACGCGGTAAATTTTTTTTTGCGTGTTAAAGTTTCTCCTATTGACACTCTTGATAGTTATCAGTATAGTTTACTGATAAGAATTGCAACTGACACACGTGACCTCGGGATCGATTAGCGCGGCATTCAATAACTAGAGCCCTTATCTGTAAGACAGCTTTATTTTAGTACAGTCAATAGGAAAAAAATTTTTTTTCTTCCCACCAAGACTTTATCCATGACTTTGAAAAAATACAACGAAAATAAAATAAGAAATAAAATTTTTTCAAATATCACTGATTTTAATCACACCCTGTATATTAATCGCACTACGTATATCGCGTATACTGAATTTAGCTTCGAACTACGAATTTGCGAGCGACTGTACTCAGCACGTAGAGATTGAACAATTGACACAAGTTTAAGTAAGTCACGTGCGTCATTCCAAGAAGATGACCTCGCTGGGATATTGAGAAAAAGTCACGTGGTCAAAGATAGTCTCTTGAAAATTTATCAAAAAAAAAAAATTTCATAATAATAAATCAAGCCTTTACGATACGTGGACCCATCCTCTTTCCCTTATCGTTACTTTTGGTATCCAATGAAATTTAAGCTCGGTTCACACGCGAAACCACCAGGTGGCTTTTCAAGATTCGTTAAAAACAGACATAAAAATTTAATTTCGATATTTGTTATTCACGTATGTTACATATGTATATAAAATCACGTGACAGAATTCGGTTTTCAATTTCGCCTAAATCCCCCATTTTTGATCGATCGTTAAAAGTGAATTTATTAATTTGAAATTTATTCATATATTCAACGCGAACTGTGTGTGCACTGCTAGACGTTTCAGTATATTACGTAAAGTACCTGTCGGGGATGCAATTTTTTTACAATTTTAAAAAATTCAAATTTTCAAAAAAAAACAACGCGAACCTGGGAGTCTCTATGTAAAAGGAAATGTCACCCAAGCGACGGAGCGCATATAAATATTAGTCACGTGCAAATGAATTTCAACAAGTCTAATCCGCATTGCGCGATGCATTTAGCATTTCTTTTTTCCAAGCAACTATAAATTTACATGCAAAACGTCTGTCGCCGATATAGAAATTAATAAATTAATACCGACCGCGAATAATAAATGTTTTAAATCTGCGAATATATTTCTGCATACCTATATGCATATATTTATATATTATATCATAACATTGATATTCGCTAGTCCATAATCTCACGCGTGAATTGGCAAACTTTTGCAAGTCCAAAATTAAATTCAGCCACATTCGAACCGCCGTGTGATAAAAATTTCCGCCGAATTTACTGTCTTAATTCGCGCATGCGCGTTACGCGTTAAATCAATTCCAACCAATGAAAATGCATTATTTTTTTTTCCACCCTCCGTTTTCCTCTCTACGTACTTCGTACTCTGTGACCCTGTTTTTTTTTTAACATACAAAACTATTTCCCAACACTTGAAATTTTCAAGGCGCGTCATTGTCGCCGGTTGAGAACAGGATTTGAAATATATTTTATAATTATTAATTAATTCCGAGTGCGGTCGACCGTGTCTGGCTGACGAAGTGTCATCTTCATCTTCGAGTATCTCGTTAGAAGAGAGGAAACTCAGTGCCAAGTGGGTTCACGCAATGTATTCGACTAGCGGCCGATATACGTACTTACAAAAAAAAAAGAAGAGACTGACAATAGAAATTAAATGAATTTCAAAAATACAAATTATCTTTTCAAAAACAACTTTTTTTTTTTATTAAAAATCAAAATGAGTATCACTGCACGTATCTCACTATCTGTTTGATTGATCGTGTTCCCAGAGAGATTGAGGTCATATACGGTGTGTCTAATCAAAATTATATCTAACCTAGAATAAAGGCGCCTGCATTCGCGGAAAATGGCTAATTTTCTTTTTTTTTTTTCTCTTTTTTTGCGTCACCATAATTATACCTCCGCAAGTTATTATTTTCTTCTACGTCGTCCTCGAGTCTAACTGTTAATTACGTCTGGACGAGCATCGCGATGCGTCGTAGAATAATTAATAGCGACACTGATTGTATTACGTTTAGCATATACCACGTGGTGACTACGTTGATATATATATATATATATATATTCCTGATATCAACGTATGCCGACGTATCAAAATTTCAATGCATTTTGTCCAATAAAATTCGACCCCGACCCTCCACTGGAATATCGATTCAAAATGGTAAAAAAAAAGTCACGTGGTACAGCTGTATGTATAAAATATATCAAATTATGTAAAACTATTTCTTTAATGCATATATATATATATATATATCGAGTGAACCTAAGAGAAACTGAATAAAAATAATGATAATGAAAAAATAGGAAAAATATTTCTCTCAACGTTTCGCACGAAAGAAACTCATTGATTTCCAGTGTGTCTGGCGTAACGGCCGGATGTGTCCTTCGGCTTAAGTGAAAAAGATAAAAGAAAATGTAGAAAGGGGTTAAAAAAAAAAGAAAAAAAAAAGAGAGATTGAAAGGCCGTCGTTACGTTTTTCGCTTATTTTCTTTCTAAGTAACGAACCGGCTGCCATCTATCGGGAAATCAAAGAACCGTTACGAGTAAAAAAAAAATGTTTCAGACATATGGATCCACATATGAGCATTTTAATACGCACTGTAATATGCATGTATAAAATTTCATCATATCGCATGTATCAAATACAGCATGCATATATCCACATATGTAACTCATATGCAGGGGGTCACGTGTGTGTACGAGGTCATAAAACTGCAGTCGCCTCCAAGCCCTTGCACTTGTCCCCAATTGCAAGTAACGAGGATGCAAGATTACTATCGTTATCTCTCCTGAGATAATTAGCTGATGCACACGTGGGACGTAAAGTCCCATTAAGCCGAGAATAAAAGGGGCGGAAACATAGTTGCGTGAATTTCGTGAAAATCTAACGTGCCCACATATGAGCGATACACGTCATGTGTGATTGCGTAAAATAAATTAATACCATAAAAAGCATGAGGCAGATATTGAAGATCGAGCTAATAAATAAATATAACAAATTTATCACATATGTCACATATGTGACACGTATCACATATGCCGTCTTCGTATCTGATATCGTCGAGGACGACTGCACGAGATGCTGTAGGCGGGTTCTAATGGTAGTTACTTCCCTAAGCACATATGTACTATGTGCATATACATATGTAATTCTCAGTCCACATATGTGCTATATGCACGGGTACACACTCTGTACCTCCGTATAGTAAATACAAGGCTGGAGCTGTGGGTGGTGGTTGGGAGACAATCGCCGAGTTACGCCATCCCTATCGATCTGGCCACCCTGTACATAGAAACTATCCCCTGTGCGACACACGTGTTCACATATGCGTCCCACACATGAATATTAGAGAGAAACGGACGTGTGGGTCAAAATTTCCCATGTGAATTTCAGTGTCCGTTCAATTCGATCTTCTGCGCGTTAACCAATCCTTATGAAACTTTAATTAACACGAAAATTATAATTGGTCGTTAATTAAATATACAAATTTTCAAAATTTTGTTTCCTTATCACTCAATCACACATGTCAGACCCCGATGTCTCGTGTAACGTGCGTATAAAATTTTTAAACGAGTAACGGTAATTAACTACGTCATCGACACTTAATGAATTCCGCAAGCGTTAATCAAAAGTACCGCATCGATGAACCATACGTGCGATTTTTGACTACCCATATGTGTCCAGACTGTACATACATGGTATACGGTACCGGATTTTCATCACATGTGTCTAATCCACGAAGTGACTTCCGGTACGGTTTAATAATGACCAACATGGGTAGTATACTTGTTCATTTACTGTGTATACATATATATATACGCATTACATATATGTTACATACTGGGTGCATATGTGGTACGAGAGACAGGCGTCGTTATGACTCAATTCGTTAGGCGTCCAGGTCAACTTGCATACTTATGCACAATAACATTTTCTACGAGTGCCTATATGTATCTATAACCGCATATACGTGCACGACACGTGAATATATATCGCATATGTGGCATATGTGAAATACCGTATGGCCTCGTCACGCAACGTGAATTTATATCGAATGATGTGCAAGGGTGCATGTAAGACGCACAAAATGCCAGTCAGAGCATATCCCATTGTCCGAATACCTAAGTGCATCTAATCTAACCTGTATATTCCATGTATACAGTACACAGTATAATTAATACAGATATACCTGATATGCTTTAAGGAGGATTAACGTGGTAAATAACGAATGCCTAAGTGCATCTAGTATAACCTGTATATTTCATGTATACAGTATACAGTATAATTAATACAGATATAC
>JARQSW010000394.1:648811-660456 GCA_030142375.1 Calameuta pallipes
TAAGTGCATCTAGTATAACCTGTATATTTCATGTATACAGTATACAGTATAATTAATACAGATATACCTGATATGCTGTAAGGAGGATTAACGTGGTAAAAACGAATGCCTAAGTGCATCTAGTATAACCTGTATATTTCATGTATACAGTATACAGTATAATTAATACAGATATACCTGATATGCTGTAAGGAGGATTAACGTGGTAAAAACGAATGCCTAAGTGCATCTAGTATAACCTGTATATTTCATGTATACAGTATACAGTATAATTAATACAGATATACCTGATATGCTGTAAGGAGGATTAACGTGGTAAAAACGAATGCCTAAGTGCATCTAGTATAACCTGTATATTTCACGTATACAGTATACAGTATAGTTAATACAGATATACCTGATATGCTTTAAGGAGGAACAAAGTGGTAAAAAGGTCTGCGCATTTGGTACAGCCTGAACGTTGATAAACGCAGCAGAGATTATATTGCGGGTGACTTAAAAAAAAAGTATGTTCAGACGCAAAAAAAATGTAGGACCTTTCTAGGGCAAACGAGATGAGATAATTATTTTAAAAAGTTCTAAAGGGGTGTAAATTTTGAAAGTACAGTCCATTAGGCATAACTTTTCCCTTATCATTTATAATTTATCAAGGTGGAATGATAAGACATTTGGATATTTTTCTCACCATGTATGTTCTGTGATGCTGATGCTGATGATGAATAGTGTGATGGTGATAGTGACGTTTTTCCTTAACGTGATGTTTCCCATGATGCTTTCCACCCCTATGGGGCGGATACGTATGGTAAACCATGTTGACCCCGAAACAAGGTTGGCGTCACCTGACGTCACCAAGGACGCATTTCGACGCCCCTGCCTGTGGATTTTCGTGGTTACGATTTGACACTGTCAGACCGACGCCAACGTTATTGCCAGCCCCGTTACTCGCCGTAGCGACGCTCTGCAACTTTCGGGACGTCTGACCTCCGACCTCCGTGAACTTTTCGTTTTGGGATTCTGTCGGATTTCGACAGGTCAAGTAGCCTTCGTCGTTTACGTAAAATGACATTCGCTCGATGGGGATCAGCTTGACGCTGGAACCGATCGGCGTTACCGTTGTCGCTGGGTCTAGTTTTACTAGCGCCGCTTGAAGTTCGAGGGCGTCCATTTTTTTTTTGAGATCTTATGGTTTTTTTGGATTTTGATTTCGATGTGGAGTGGTCAGTTTTTTTTCGTTTGCTTTTAACGGTTAGTTCATTCTTTTTGGGGTTTCTTCTTGGTCACTGATAGTTGTGGTTTTTTTGGTTAGGTTCTTAGCATTTTGGATTTTTCGTTTTTGGGGTAAATATGTAAGAGGATTTTTTTTAGTCTTCGGCACTTTTTTTTGCGGATATTGGGATTCTTGTGGATTTTGATTTTTATTATTTATGCTTTGGGAATTTTTCTTTTGGCAAAATTCGGTAATGCACTTTTTGGGGGATTTTATGATCGTTTCAACGGTGAAACGTTAAAATTTGCTAATGACGAATTTTGATTTTGAGATCAGTCAGGTAACTCTCTCTCTAAAAATTGTCTCTTTACTAAATTCTTACTGGTAATGAGGTTTATTTTGGAAATGGGGCAGTTTAGTAGCCAATCGACGATCTTTACCGAGTCTAGCCGAAGGGAGCCGAATGAAAAATAAAAAAGAGACTTAATTTTCACTTCGCCTTCTTTCCCTCCCAATTAGATTCGATCTTCTGATCGCAGCAGATCGATAATATCGCAGGCAGTTTTGATTTTACCTGCAAAGCAAAAAAAATTTTTCAAAAATCTCTACGCCTCGCTACCCCATCTATATACCAGTCAAATAAACGCATTGCCAATCCGTACGTCCTTGACCCAAAAAGCTCATCGCAATATATTTCGCAAAAATTTGCAAACATTCGCAAAATCGCGATTCAACAGTTTTCGCAAAGATCAAATTCACCCTATTAAATTTGTTCGCTCGATTATCTCCATTTGCAAAATCTCAAAAAACAAATTCCAAAACGAAAATCAACAATTTCCTCAAATCCCTTTAGAAAATCAGTGGCTATAAACTTTTCCAAAATTTTCCCAATCAAAAAATTCATCATCAACTAATGCATTTAGCATATTAATAGTTTCTAAATTAGTACTGATAACAGCACCGCAAGCTTATCATTCTTAGTAAAAGGATTTCGCCAGTCTTACCCACGCAAAAAGCCTTACGAGTGGTACCCTCAAGCCGTATACAGAATCTCAGGATGAATTGGTCCATTCATCCAGCATCCCAAGTACCATCCAAGATACTTGGCTTGGCACCAGAAGCAACACGAGTACCAACAGTTTGGATACATTGTAACAACAGTTGAGTATGCAATTAAGCGATCCAAAGATATAAGGGGTGGCAAAAAAAATAAGATGAAGAACCATCTTTTTTTTCAAATTCAAAAATTCGAAAAATCAACCGCCCCCCAATAGTCCTGTATAGACTTATGGTGGGGTGCGTATAATAAAGGGTTGAAGAAAAGCAACAAAAGAAAAGTCAAATTGTAATCTCAATGAATTTTTGAATAATCAGTGTCGGCAACCTTTGTGATAACCTGGCTTCGTCCTTCAAACGGAAACTCCCTTTCCAGGGGATAATTATTGCGTTGGCAGCAATTGTTATAACGGGTGGACTGGGTGAAGGGTGGAAAAGCAGACAGAGAATTAAAATGATAGGACGAACAGACGGATAAAAAAAATTTAAGGGTTGCTCCAAGGACTTTGTGGGTCCGACAACCCCTGCTGTACAGTTATAGTACCTACGTTAATATAAGGACTGCAGACAAAATAAAAAGTCCTTGTAAGTCAAATGGAAAAAAAAAATAAATAAATAAAAAAACCTCACGTCTTAAATCGTTTCGAATTTCCAAAAGATATTACCCGCTAACCCTGCATTAAAACATTTTTATGGTATTTTGCCATTTCCCTTTTTTCTTTCTGACATATTTTAGTGAATAAAAAATAAAAATCACTCGAGCAAAATATTATTCATATTTTTCCAACGATTCGTTAAAATAACCTCGAGCCATTAGCATATTTTACTATATACGCACACAGACTGTGAAAACATCCTTTTGCCAAAAAATAAACTCATTCTACTCCAATCTATATACATATATGTACATATACATATATGCATATACACATATGTATATACACACTGTATATAATGTATACATAATATATACATTGTCTTTGTTCGATCAATTTCAAAGAATCATAATCGCCGAACGCCTTGAAAACGTAAAAAAAAAAAAAAAAATAAAATAAACGTAGATGTAAAAAATTTTTTTAGTAAAAAAACCGTAGCGCCAAAAGCAGCGCGAACGAAGACAAAACGGGTTAATATATTAAAATTATATGAATTGCGTGCAAAAAAAAAAAAAAATTTCTCACACGAGAAATAGCTATGCAATATAGTAAAGTATAGCGCGACTATTCGAATTCATATATCAGGAGACTGTAAAAGGACGTGAGGCCCATTCTTGGAATGGGTAAGGCCCAAAGTCGACTGTCGTAAATATCCCAGGGGCCCAGTGGAGATTCTAGGAGCTCTTTTGTAATCCTTTGTCGGGAGTTCGCAGTGTCCTGCTCGGAAATCGTGCAGCAGGATGAACTCGGGATACGATGTGTATTAAATTTCAAGGATTCGCACTTGAGGATCGCGGATGTTCGAGATAAGGTAAGGCCCCGGGAATAAAGACCTGGGGGCCTCTCTTTGTCAGGCGTCCCAGCTGCGAAGGTTTCCCAGTCCAATTCTGGGCCCACGCCTACGTCATCCATACTACCGACTTTCGCCCACCGTTGGGTCCTACACGGTTTCCGAGTCCTTTATTTTTCTTTTTTAATCTCTTGAAATTTCTCTCTTTGTCTTTTCTACCGAACGTCATCTTTGTCTGAGAATCTAATTAGCATCGGTAGGTCCCTTCGCTAACTGTATCCCTAACGAAGAAAAATTTTCACCCATAGGAATGACATTTTGATAATTTCTACAAAAATATCTTTTTTCTTTTCTTCTTCTGATAACGATAACGAAATTATCTTTTTTCGTAGCAATTTTTTTTCTTTTGCTTTCCAAATTTTTGCTGCTTCCATATGAAATTAGATCCTGTCGACGCGAGTGGAAAAATTAGTACACGAAAAAACTTCAGGAGAATTATATACATATACACACACATATATATATATATATATTTATTTATTTATAGGTGCGCGTGTCTTATTGAATTTCAAGTAAATTTTTTTTTCCCTGTTATAAAAAGCTATTCTCATTAAAAAAAAAATAGTAGCACACGGTATGCAAATACGTTTCAATAATTTCTCAACCTCAATTCGAAGTCTTCAGCCCCTGTTACTGGGGATCGGATCAGACTAGAAACTTCGTCTAGTAACTGCCATTCGAGAAACGATAAATTCGCAAATGAAACCGGAGAGTCTCGGAGGATTTGAAGATAGTTCACGCGGGTCAAGGATAGCGTGAGATATGAGGTCGT
Organism: Calameuta pallipes; assembly: GCA_030142375.1. Taxonomy (NCBI): domain Eukaryota; kingdom Metazoa; phylum Arthropoda; class Insecta; order Hymenoptera; family Cephidae; genus Calameuta; species Calameuta pallipes. The sequence goes on from JARQSW010000394.1 coordinate 653,353, forward strand.
GGGTGGGTGGGTGGGTGGTTGGGGGGGGGGGGTCGCGCAAGTGAAAAGAAAATTTTTTAATAAACAAAAACGTACAAAAAAATGTCAGAAAGAGAATAGAAAAAAAAAATAATAGGGGTAGTTTGCATCGGGATTTATACAGGTCCAAGAGGATGAAAGATCGAAAGCGCCAACTGATAGTAGAAAAATACGGTGTTGGTCAGCCACTGGTGGTAATTGGTATTGCCAACCCCCTCCCGCCCCCCTACACCTGACAATAGATTCTCTTTGTTGGCAACCATTGTGTTCTACTAATTGGCATCTTGTGCACAATACCACTTCAGCCCGAGTGCGCGATCAGGGTTGCCAATTTATTGTTCGTGACGGTCGGCCATTATATTTAAAATATGTTACCAGGCTTACCAATACTCCGGTACTTCGAGGAAAAGATTCAAGAAAAGAAAAAAGAATAAGCTCTCTAATAATATTTCAATATTTTTTTTTTGTTTTCAAACAGTTGGTCACTCCACTCCAATGCTCCAGTACTTTGTTTACCTGACAATGCACTGAGATTAATTTTCGACGTGACTGTACCCAAGTATCCGCCATACTTGAAATTCCATTCGCAAGATCAATGCGCAGGAAATGAATCACAAAGACCATAAGTACAATTAATTCAATTCCCTTTAGCGGGTTCGCCGATGCACGTGGTCAATACCAAAAAAACAATAGTAAATTTTTCAAAAAAACGCTACAGTACTGCAAAAAAAAAATTACCCATAAAATCCCGCAACAATAATCAATTAAAAGCACACAATTGTAAAATTAATGGTATGCCGATTTTTAAAAAAATTTCAATTACCCCCCCCCCCCCCCACCGCCTGAACTAACCAAAAACGAAAAACAAGGTAATTACAGAAAGTGGATTAAAGTAATAAAATAATTAGCCACCACGACTACGACGCTAAGTCAGTCAATTAGCGCAGAAGAGTTCGTATCGTTAAGTTACGGTTCGCGAGGCTAATTGAATTAGAGAAATTTCATTGGCATCGCTTTCCAAAGTGACAACAGGGCTGCCACCCGTAAATACGTCCAGTGACAAAAAAAAAATAAAGGACGCAGAGGGATTGACTCGCGAGTACCGTGAAATAGCCTGGAGTGTGACATACCGGGTGTTCAGGGATCATCGAGGCTCCTTTTCATTCTCAATATAAATGTAAATTAACGCAGTTCATTAGTCGGCATTCGCGTTCAGAACTTTAAAGGTTGGGTAGGTAAGTATGTAGAAGGTAGCCAATATAAGATAGGTACGTAAAGGATAATCTGGTATATATATATATATATATATATATAAAGTGGTTATTCACGGCAGACGCAACCACCTGAAGTTAGCCTATCCATATGATTTCTATGACAGTAGCCACCTTCGGGTGGTGCGTTTGTTATGAAGAACCCTATATATATATATATATATATATGTATGTATATATGTATGCACATATATATATGTATGTATAAGGTAAGCAAGCAGGTAGGAAGGTATATGGGTGGCGAGACAGGTATGCAGGTGTATATATATATATATACATAATTGAATATAACCCAGGTAGACAGACGTTTCCCCTCGATCCCTCTTACCTGCCACATGTGGGTAGGTAGATACGTGTAAAGGTAAATATATATATGTATATGCTCATGAATAATGTAAATTTTGAATAATTAGCAAAGTTATATGAATTTGGGAATTTTTGCAAAATATTCATATCGCACTCTAGAGGGCGGATCTTGACTGTCTTAAGTGAAACGAGGAGACCGGAATTAGTTATTATTGCTGTAGAAAATGTTGCTTCCCAGCCGCGCTGAGAATAAGCAGAGGTTAGAGATGAGATCAGACGATAATAGAAATAATCGTGTAATAACAAAGTCGACTGACCGTGGTTAAGTTTGCCGAGAGAAGAAGTCGAGTGATCGCAGCCAATTGCCGAGATCGATAGATCGATAGATCGATAGATCATGGGAGAAAGATATAGAGGAAGTCTTTCGCAAGTGATGGGGAAAGTATGAGAAAAATTTTTTAACGTGTTTATGGGGGGGGAGTGATTTTGTACGTTTCTACGATCAATGGGGGAACAAAGCATTGTTGGTCGCGTTAATCGAAGAAAAAGATAACAATTGAATTTATACACGTGGAAGGTCGCGATTGCGTAATTTTATTGCACACGTTACAGTGATTTGCGGCGATTGGAAAACCTTCGATTGGCGGAGAGAGAGGAAAAGTAATGTTCACAAGTGACGGAAAGTCACGAGGGGAAAAAACAGCGTGGGGGATATGTTTGTTTGACTGTTTTTAGATTTGTTGTGAACTGTACCTTTATTTTTGTAGGCTTTACGTTGTGGTTGGTGAAAGTGACGTAGATAATTTTAGGTACAGTCTGGTATGACTTGAATTATATGCTGAGACTAGTCGACGGATTGATGATCCATAAAAAATATATATAGTATATTAAGATATTTTTTTTTTCAATTAAAAAAATTTGTTTTCAAATTTCCCAAAAAGTCGTTCTCTCGCGCGACGAAGACAATAAATTAAGAATCACTTAGTCAAGATCTACAGACTCGTTAAAGCGATCCAGGAGGCGTTGATATTTTCTCAATAAAAAAAATTGATTTTTGAAAATCGATCGAACGTCGAGAGGCAAAATATTGGAGATGAAAAACACTGGTGCATGATCGATAAAAGATATTCAATGATCCATATCCTCCTTTGATTAATCATTTCATTTTACATATATATATATATATATATCTAAAATCAATAGACAATAATAAAAAAAAATTAATTAATATCCAATCAATAAAAAAAATTTACCATAAATTTGCAAAAAAATTTTTATTATCGTATAGCAATAATAATAATCGTAGCATATGTACGATTTCAGTATTACACCATATGCGCGCAATCATTTCCCCTAGTTTATTCTGTACAATAGAAAACACTTGGGTCAGGTTAGGTTAGCCAACGTAAAGATTCGTAACAGGAACCGTAATACCCGCACCTGGTTCGCTATCAGTATAATAACGGCATCGCCATTTTTCTCAACTTATACCGGGTGTCCGCATTGCTACGCTGTACTGAATCGGCCCATTGGCCATTCTGCATGCAAACTCCCATACGTGTCCGCGTGTATCGCTATACGTCTGACTACTTCCACGCAATCACTACTTGACTCACGGATAAGATTTTTCAAAATGGCCGCTGTGCACTTTCCGCGAATTACTTTCTCGACACGGAGTAGCCATTTCATTAATCCTTGCAGACTGATACATTGATAAGGGACACGTGTGTTGCGTATGTGTCTGTACGCAGCTTCCCTGATTGGCTCGTATGAGCTAACCTGACCTAACTGTAAAGATCGTGATCGGGATAGCCACGTATTGGCTGTGGAAATTGTTTTTGAATTTTTTTTTTGAAAATTCATAATGTATGACGTGGCGGTTTTTTTTTATACTGGTAGTGCGTTATTGCACTGCGTGTTTCTTGCTGTAGGTTATGGTGGGTAACCAGTACTTAATCAGCGTTAGGTTGGTACACGGTCGATGGACGTGTTACGCAGTGATAATAGGTAGTTTTTTGTTTTTGGATTTTTTTGGACATTTTTTTTTATTCTAATGGCCTATGGGATTCTTGGGTGCAGTCTTAGCTTTTGGAGAGCCTATTGGGTTAGATCGGTTTGGCAATGCGATATCTGGGGGTAATATTATTTTTTTGGAAATTTTCGATTGATTTTGAATTTTTTTTTAGTTTTGAGCTGTGACGTACAATTGCAGTTTTATTGGCTTATCTTGACGCACTTTGCTGTTTTTGATTTCTTGGAGTGAGATGCACTTTTTAATGCGGTTTATTTCACTTGCAACATGGTCGATTCTCTTGCTTGATTTTTTTGATATTTTTTTTTTTGAGTGGATATGCTTTAGGTGGATACTGAAATTTTTACGTGTATTAATTTTTTGTTTTTTAAAAAAAACACTCGTCACATATTCGACACTAGACGTTTTATTGGTCTGTTAATAGCGCGTTTTAGAACGCCGTGAAATTATTTAACAAAGGGACGTTATACGTACGTTGAGAAAAGGAATTTTCACTATGGTCGCAGGACTTGCGTCTTCGCAATAGAAAAGATGTGACGTAGAAATTTCGAAAATGACAAACTCAGAGTGCAGAGCGAAATATCTGAAAAATTGGCGTAACAAAGGAAAAAAAAAAAAAAAAAATATCAAATCAAAATAATTCACCGAAACTACGAGAAGTCACGACAGAGAATATTGCACAGACAACTGAACGGGGATCGCACTTAAACAGCAGAACCGCGGATGAAAGATATTTTGAAAAATTTAAAACCCAAAATATACCAAAATATTGCAAATTTTCAAAATCCATCTAAAATATCTCATCCAATCAAATACGAAGCGACGTACTAAAAAAAATTATCAAGAGTTACCAAAGGATCGAGGAAATTACAAAAAAAAAAGAAAATCTTTCAAAAATCGTACACCCGCACGCTTTTCCCTAAGAAAATAAAAAAGATCTTTAAAAAACGAATCCCACGAGCACAGTTTACGTATTTTAAAATCACACACGACTCATACGTTGCTCACACGATTCGCAGCGATGCGGCACAAAAATGGGGCTTTTAAAAAAAGTCTGCAGACACAAAGAGTCACAAAAAAAAGGCCCGAAAATTCTAATCGAATCCTTAACAAAGGACGAATACAAAATTATTCGTGCGAAGCGGCGAGAAAAGCTCCGCGGGAACCTCGTACGTTATCAGTCGCGTATCTCCGGTACGTGTGCGTTATCGAATCCCAGGAGACATCTACGCTGGACCACCCGGAGCCCGCGATTCTGCGATTCTGCGATTCCACTTCTCTCTATCCGTGATGAACTCGTGGGGCTGGTTCGCTCAGGGGTGGGATCAATATGAGGTTGGGTGAACGCGGGAAATTCGCGCGCAGGTCCCACATCATCCCCTCAGCTTCATCCCTCCGAAGCAGCTCGCTACTACCCTTTCTCACTGAGGGCACCCTGAGAGTCCATTTCTCTCTCTCTCTCTCTCTCTCTCTCTCTCTCTCTCGCACGCGACTATATATGAATCCCTTAAAAGCATATACACACAGCCAGGGAACGTCCCTCTTGATACCATATCCATCCTGGTTCCTCATCATCCCCTTCGCATTTCGTGATCCAAGTACAGTCTCCACCAACCCCCGCGACTCTTGGGATCCTCAGCATCCACAACCCTTAGCTACAGGTATACCTCATCTGCAGGCAAGTCCACCCTCTTTCGCTCGGTGTACCCACCCCGAACCAGGCCTCTACTACACCGGTGCCGTGATGAACCCGTTTTCCACTTTTCATCCCCTAGGAGGACCCGTCAGCCCCTAAGGGATGATCTCGTGTGGTACGACGACGCTCTTAAAAAATTCGTAGATCCTCGAGTGTCCTAGAGGAATAAAATCAACTAATAACGTTACTATTTTTTTTGGCTCGTGACTCCGCTAAGGGATGCAAATCTGACTTCCGCAAGGGTTGAAATGATATTCATTACGAATTACCTCTTTGACCCAAAGGGGGTTGCCTATGGGGATCTTCGAATGGATCATGATAATAGACTATTTTGGGTTTAATTATTTTTCATTAATAATTATCATAATACACCCCTCGCGAAGGGGCAAATTTTTCAAGGGTAGTTTTCCCACGAGATAACAGGGGTGCCAACCCCCAGGGATCGGATCAATTTATCCTACAGAAAATCCTCGTAGCTCCTCGGGCAACGCCATCTTTTTTCAACCCCCGAAGTAAATCCATTCAGCCCAAAACAATGTAATACGAATGTACTAAGGGTAGTTAAGACTTTTGCCTGGATTTTTTATTTCCACCCTTAAAGTTAATCCACGACCACCTAAGCCGTTTGGCCATCGCTGTTTATGTGGAATAAGGGATGATAGGGGTGTCTTCTGATCGCTGATAATTGTGCATACCCAGGGGTGCCGAAGCGTCTCGTTCATAGGGTGAACCGCAAAGAGACCCCGACGCCATTCTTGAGCCTGCTTTAACGTCCCGACGCCCGACGTCGCGTCAAGGATTGACTTGGAAAATCCACCCTCTGAATTATCCACCCTTATTTTTTTTTTCATTGACACTATTTTCAACCCCTTGACCGCACAACCCCTATACGTCTCATTAGCTCTGTTAGGGTATGTATACCCAATGCAGGTACGTACACATACGTATGGGAACCCTACCCTTAAATTATCCAGTAGCACGAGGGCTGCAAAGTGCATGCGAGATGCCTATCTGTGTACTTGGAGTCCATGACTTATTTTGTAACGTGAACCAAATTAAATTGATCGATACTGAAACGCGAGACGGTGTGACGTCACTTTTTGTAATTTTTTGAAAAAAAAATTCGATATTTTTTTACACATTTTTTTTCGACGATCCTTCGATACTCGTGATCTACGACTGCTAAGTATTTTCTGATTTCCATAGGAATTGATTTTTTTTTTTTTTTTTTTTTTTAGTATTTTATTGATTTACAATTTTATCGCGATTCTCGGATTTTTAATATCCACTCGGTATCTTCGTTTTATTTAATTACCGATCGGCTTTGCGATTTGCGGATTTTTATTTTCAGGGACGATTCCTTAACTGATAAGTATCGGATAACGCTGACTCGAAGACAAGTGGATTTAGGTGATCCTTTTATTCTTTTATTTCGTCTCCCTCAACTGATCTAGATGTCCTTGACAGACTGACGATATCTACAAGGTGTTTTAGGTAAACGAGGAATAATATTATTTTGATTAAAAAAAAAACAATATGACAAGATAATGGATATTATCACTTATCAACAAAACATTAAACGGTATGAATACGCGGGATAAAATACGTCCCATGCAGTTATACAGTGTGGACCATAGTGCGGATCCCATAAATTTATGTGATCCTTTTATTCTTTTTTTTTATTTTTTTTTTATTCCGTCTCCGTCAACTGATCTAGATGTCCTTGACAGACTGACGATATCTACAAGGTGTTTTAGGTAAACGAGGAATAATATTATTTT
>JARQSW010000394.1:672583-690433 GCA_030142375.1 Calameuta pallipes
CGATCTTATATATGGCATGAAGTCTCTAAAGTTTCACGAGAGCCAAGATCAATGTTCTGGGCGAGATTCAAAGCGGCCATTTTGAAATCGGATCTCGATCCAGCATCCCATAGGGGTATACGTAGATCTAAGATCTACAGGATCTACCTTTTTACATCTCGATGGATTCGATTTTTACCTGGAACTTCAAAGGGCCTTAACGCGTCTTGCGTGCTTCGTATGTGTGTGTGTATGTGTGTGTGTGTATATATGTATATTGTATATAGTTCCTACTCGAATAAAGTTCCAACGCCATTCGTATCTAATCCATTACATCTGACCCCACGAGAAACGAAGGCGCGAGTTCAAAGCGATTTCTTATCTCGTACCAAGATAAGGCACGGTACTATCTTCAACCACCCGGGGCCACCTTTTTTTCTTCCCTCCCACGAGAAATTTTTGGAAAATCAAGAAAAAAGAAATTCGAAATATGTCAGACACGTGGACGCGCATGCGCAGCTATTTGGCTTAAGAGTCTCCACTCTAGTTGACAAACGAAGTAAAAAGTCTATGCCGAAAGAGTCTGTTATCACTGTTTACATTACGTAATGTATATATATATATATATATATATATATATTTCTGTTTGTGTACCGAGTAAATGCATTGTAAAACCGACGTGGTTATCTTTTGTAACGTATGAGACTCGACCGCGTGGGATCTGCTTCGCGTTCAGTGTGAACGAGGCTTAAGAGGTGCTTTGAAAAAGCTCCGGCAGTATGCTTGTTTTTTTTATGCTTCCAAAAAAAAAAAAAAAAAAAGTCAGATCCTGTCCCATAGCGTATTTATTGCTTCCGGTTGACTTACAACAGAGTATAGATATACCGTTACCGTACCTATACGTAATTCAGTTAGGTGTGATATATCGGTGCACGTGAGATACAGATATAGAAAAAGGACTAAGTGCTAGGGTGGGCGGATAGTGGATTAAAATTTATATTAAACGCGTATAGGATCGATTTCAATGTGTCATTTATCATATCTACGTCACATTAGTTACTCATTGTTGTTCACTTTGATAACAATCGTAAGTCATTAGCGTCGACGTTAATACCGAGAGAATTATTGAAAATGACAGACGAGACCTGATAGGAGCGGCGGCTTTGCGAAGACAGAAACGAATGTAGGTGAATTAATTTTTTTTTTTTTGGATTCGGACGATAAAAAAAATTTGGTTAATCGAGTGAACAAAAAAAAATTAAAAATTATATTATAGATTCTTAAAGCATTTATGTCGGGGATTCCCCGAGTATCGCCGGACACATATCCATAAGGTCACAAAATTAAACATATACCTATGACCATTGTGCACAAAGGTGTCTAGTGCACCGCTAGGCGTCGCGACGCTTCGCTACTAGCGAAACGCCCATCTAATTGCAAACTCTCACCTGGCATTGTTCTTACTCGAGCTGCAATAGCGAATATTAACCGTCATGCGGAATGCCGACGTAATCCTACATTCGCGCTCTGGATACACTCGAGTCGCCCGCTTTGTATAATTACCCAGATCCAGATTCCGGAACTAATTGCCCACCCGTTATACACGTATATATCGTACAGAGCGTATTATCAGAAATGGATTAACAAAGTATGATTACAAAATTGATTTTTTTTTTTCACATTATTTTACAACTGACCCACACGCATGTACAACCATAAACTTTCTTATTGTCTTTGAGCCCAAGAGATCCAATGATTTTAATTAAATGTAAAATTTTTCACCAGCCTGATTAATTAATATATACGGTTAATACGGTGTGTTTCACTCGAGTTGGTATAAAATTAATTATATACGTTGCCCCGTTTTCTTTCCTGAACGCATTTAGCGTTTCTCAAGAGTCAGCTAATTGGCCGAAAGGAGGAGTAGTAAAAATTTTACGCTCACCCGTTATTGTGGCACAGGCATAATACGTATGACGGATTTGGCAAGATTGTATAACGCACGTGAAAATCCAAGTAGCTCGCGTAGAGCAGAAATAACTTTCAGCGCGAAATTGCAAAATGGGGATTTTAATGGGGGGGGAAGAAAAAAAAATTGAAAGTTCCCTGGAATCGCTTCCGTTCGCGAGGAGAGTCATAAATCAGTTTAAAAAAAAAAAAAAAATTATTTTTCCCTATGGCCTTACGTGTATAATGCATGTATACGTATATGCATGGGTTATGGTTCTAGTTTATTTTAATTGCGTGCCAAACCTATAAGAATTATTAGTTCTTTACGCAATCGCCACTACGTGAACTACTTTGCCGATCGCTTAATACTTGACGGCGCTACGCGTTATTTTCTGTTATTTTAGAAATATTATATATGTATAGCTACGAGCTTCGTAAGCAGGAAACAAGAATCCCACAGGCCCCTTACGAGAGGATCGCGTGTTTCTAATGCATTGCCTAAGCGAAACGGGAAACAAGTGGAGTAACCCCTTATAGGCCATCGATAATTTCGTTTAAATTATTAACATGGAGATTTCTGGTAATCGCGATTGGAACGGAGATAACAGGGCTGGAGGTTCGTAGAAATTATTTACGTTGAAAGTGCTGATAAAAAAAAATATGCTTCATGGGTGACGTTAAAAAAAAAAAGATTTCGGGCTTAGGGGTGAAGAAATAAATTTCCGGTGAATATTCATCCCTTAAATTTGGCGACACCCCTTATATCCGAAAATGCCATACTATTTTATTTGAAAACTGGACAGGCGCTGTTGGCCGAAAAAATTAAGGGATGAAAGTAGTCTGGTGCTAAGGGGTGGTTGGTTAACAGGGACGAAAAAGGGTGGCGGAACACGGGTTGTAAAGTACAATGAAAAATAAGGAAAAAGGAGGTAAACGGAGGAGGAGCGAATTAGCGTTATCGATCTGACTCCCGTTGGAAACACGGAGCATCCCCAAAACTTTCAACCCCCTGAAAACCAGCCCTATAGCCAAGCCTCGGAACCACACCCCAAAAGCTTCAATCACTGTTGGGCCAATGGCGAAACCCGTGACGAGAAACCATTATTATTTTGACATCCGTAAATGGACGTGTATTTCGAGTTAATTAGGTACATAAGCAAATATTGGAGTCGGTGATCCAAAATGACGCTAATGTCTTTTTTTTTTGGATTTTTTTTTCAGTGCTCAAAAACTAACCTATACTGTCCTTTCGTCCACCATAGACTTGAAACTATAAATATCCACCCTGACGAATGGCCAATCGTTGCCATTACCGTTATCACGAATTCTCCATTTAACCAGCAAGAAATTGATTAGCAACGTTATTCCGCACGATGCGCACCGCAAGGCCCGAATTGCGGTCTGACGGATTCCGCAGGTACCACAAGGCACTGCGCTAACATAAAATGCTGAGAGATCATCGAGATTACGATGCGCCAGACGCCACGGACGACTGCGCAGCCGGTCTGGTCATAAATCCAACATGGCGTCGGCCGCCCAATCAAACGTCCACATGAAGACTTTAAAGACGATTTACAAAACGTGTATATTTTTTATCGTCCAACTAAGGGTAGTTTTGAGTTATACATGTGTGAACCTAACTAATCGACACGGCCAATATTCTTCGAGAACCGCAAAACTCGAATTAAACAAGACTAATCGTACGGCGCAAATGGGCGGACATATTGCAAATTACCAAGGGAAGGAATAGAAGGATGGAAACAGAAAGAAATCTATACGCAGTGACATCACCCCCTGGAACTAAATGCCTACTCTGCTGTTGTCGTGTGTCCGGGTCACGCGATGCGGACCGATATTAAAATCCTCGTGCCATAATGTGATATCGTGTCCCACACCCCTCACTCAGCAAGGAACTTCAACCCCTTCTCGAATAAAATAGCTGCACGGTAGATAAGGCGATTCCGATAAAAAATAAATAAAACCCTCGATATCAGCTGATCACCGATATTAAAATTCGGTATTTCCGCAATGGATTACACGACGAGCCCATCGATCCGTGAACGTAACGCGATTGGCTGCGTCGACGGTAACGGCAAAAAATTTCTGATCAAGACGTAACGGTCTGTCGCTTTCTTAAAATTATCATTAGTGCCGTAACGTAACATTACATGCAAAATAATTGTATTACGCGAATTTTTCTTTTCAAAAAATGATAACGCAAGACAATCAGTAACGAGTACCTCTTTTTTTGTGTTCATTCATAAAATTATTATTGGACGCAATACATTGTACACGAAATTTTTTAAATTTTTTTTTTTTTAAATTTCAATTACATCAATTTAAATTGCACTGGGTAATAATACCCTATTGAAATTATTCGACCAACTCATAATTCGTCCATTGATTACACGACGGCGGGATACGCGAGGATTAAATACCGTATATATACTGGATATTAAACGTGCATTAATGCACACCCTGTATAACGCCCTTATGCAAAACTGCAGTTTGCTAAAATTTATGATACACGCAGATGGGTAATAGGTAGCCAGAATGCTCCGCGTATATTACTCAATATGTACTAATGGATTTGCATGCCGGAGGTCGTTGACCTGAGTATCCTGCAACCCCTCGCGTCCCCCAATTGCACTGGTGCAATTCCTACATAGGGAGGCTAAACGTCCTGACCATAGAGAAGTAATAATTGGCATCGGCTGGGATCGACAGTGCGCATGCGCGATAGGTACTAGACGCAATAAAGAAAAGAAAAAAAAAAAAGCAAAGATAATAATCCACTCGTATTCTCTATCCGATTAATCTAAAAGAATCATTCGTGCGAGCCACATACGTAAATTAGTATTAATGTTATACGAGAACGGCGGAACTTTTCTGCGGCGATTTATTCGAGAAAATTCACATCGAGCGGCCATCTTGGCTTTCTCTAATAAATTATAGAGAAAAAAAAACAAACGTACGCGCGCTAACGCCGATTTCGTATCCCTTGACGCTCCTGCAAATTCACGTGAAGTTAGAAATTCTTGTAAACAGAGCGTAAAAGTTTGCGTATTATGTAGAACGATAGAAAATGGCGTCTTATTGTTGTCGGGTGAAAATATCCGAGAGCTCGTCTGCGCATGCGCGAGAGAGAACTTACGAGACGAGCGTGACGACGCGTCCGTTTAAACGCGACACACAACGCGGTTTGTTAGACGCGTCGTAACGTAATACGCGGCTACGATTATGAAATATTCCTAGGGACTTTTTTTTTCACCTCAAGTCATTCTGAATATCCATTACAATCCTCATCGCCGTCGACCTTTCCAGTCCTGAGCAACCGTCGACGTCGACGGATTACACGACCTAACCTCAACTTCGCTAGACACAACATGCGACGCAACACGATGAGGTTATCGTCAAAGCGTCTTTTTCACGTAGGCCAACGTAAACAGACGCCATCTTGACGTTTATTCTCATAGTATTCTTATAGTATACAGCGACTGCAGCGCCGTGAATTTATTATGCATTAATTGGTCGGATATTTCGTTATTGAAAAGAAACTTTTCTACTTTACCGACGGAGCTTCCCTTCAATTTACTCAACCTCCCTGACGTACCTTACGATCTGACACGCGGCGTCGCAATACGACTTTTTTCACGTAGAAACAACGAAAACTGCCGTTAAAACTTTCCTAGGGTATTTTCTTTTTCTCCCACGAGGACGACGGAAAAGTAAGAAATTTCCTTGTTCAGCTTAAACGTTACGTGAAATCAAAAGCATGAAATTTTTATTGCAACGTTTTCCTTGTTTACGTCCATTTACCAAGCCCTTTTACGCAAACTTTTATGCTCCCCCACCCAATACTTTAAACTCCTTTAAAACCGAAAACATCCACCCGGCACGCTTCCGGAATCTCCCGAACATTCCCGAACGAGCATATCGGTCGCCGCATGCGAACCCGAAGGCGCGTGCCTCTCTCTACCCGGCAATTATTTTTTTACCCGTTCAGTGCCGCCGCGCACGCGCACCGAAGAGGACGCGTGCCGGCCGTAAGGAAAGCGTGAACTTTTACATAATTACACACAGCCCCACATAAATCAAGCCTCGTTAATCGTATCGCGGTGCATTTTTACTTGGCAGCTCCTCCCCACGGCAGGAACGGGAACGATTCTGCCTTCCTTAATTAATGCGCCTTTCTCGATCGGACCCGTAAATTAAAATCATCCGTGCTTATCGTAACCGTACGAAACGTAATTATTAAACGGGTGACCTTTGACATTTTATCAGGTTTCTCGAACACTGGAAAGATCTTATCTTCGATGGATAACGACCGAGGAAGACCAATAAAATTATACGTACAGATATGAATATACAGATATGAATATACAGATATGCATATTGGAATACTAAAAAAAAAAAAAAAAATCAACCGCTACGCGTCCTACTGTTTACGTGATTGATATTCGTGATTTAATTATAAAAAATATATATATATATCATAAAGTGTCATTAGGATTTAGAAGTATTAAAAGAAAAATTAATTATCTATAAAATATCACTAAACAGCACGACTGTTCGTCGCCAACGTTTAATTCGTGTATTTCTGGTAATTAGCACAGCCTTGACTAATGACTGTGGGTTTAACGTGCCGATGGCAGCCGAGTAGACGAAACTATTCGCTAATGACTTCTTATCCTTGAGAAACGATGACCGATGCCCAATGAGATAATATTAATGTTTCAGAGATACCAGGGACGCGCTTTGTCACAATTGACGGCAGTTTCTCTCCCGATGATTCGTACGAGGTCAAGAGTCATTCGTACGCCCACATTAGTTCGAAAACAAAAAATCATCACGTGGGTCAGGTCAAGATCGAAAATCAAACTAGTTCCTATTAATATTGTGGACTAAAAAAAAATTTTTAATATACATATATGTATATATATATATATATGTAAGATAATTGCACAATCATTAAGCGATGACGTATCAAGCGTCAATCACTTGCAGCCAGTGAAGGTCTAATATTTAGAACGGATACGAGGCAGATACATCCAAGTGGGGTCAGAGTTCATTACTTGACCCTTCGCAAACGTCGACTCGGTAAAGTAGATAATGACGCGAATACCCGGAAAAGTAAATGTTGACTCGGCCTTTGAATGATATCAGCAGGTGACGTAATCGAATCAATAAATCGATCAACACACGAGAGAATCAAATTCGGCAAACAATATGATCGATCGCAGTCAAATAATCACGGTCAAATAAAGATCGAAATTGTCAATAAAAAAAAAAAAAAATGTCACCCGATGACCTTTCAACCAAAAAATTCTTATCAATATCAAACATCCACAAACAATTATCAGACACTCCCTCTATACCCAAGAAAATCAGATCGGATGACTAATCGAGATCGATAATCCCAAGCTTCGTCTGAATGACGTAATACGTGACGTATAGATCCCAATAAAAAAAAAAAAAAAGAAAAAAAGGAAAAAAAAATTCATCATCAATATTTACCATTAACCTGAACCTCCAATCTCGCCAGTATTAGCTGGCTCAAAGTCAGCCCACCTCTTCACGTGCGCTTTAACCACTTTGGCAAAGTAATCTAATCAGGCGCGAGTCCACTAATGACCCGAGGGGCCAAGAATAGTTTTTATTGGGGCACTGATTAACTTACCGGGCCTAACCTAAACGTGCCAAGAATGTGAAAAAATAAGGACGGAATAAAAGCTAAAGCATGTGTGTAGTCAGATACGTGTACTATACCATATATTATATATGTATATATATATGTGTACGTATAAAACGTAACGAGATATCACTGAATGGCGAGCATATATTTTTCTCGCTCTATATATATATATATATATATACACAGTAGTATCATAAATAAGGTAGGTAGATGATAGTGGGTCGAGGCAATTTGACAGTAACATAGTAACGCGCTGCCAGTCAGTAATAATGACTTAAGGAACAGCTATTGTCTCGTCCCGGTACACCTACGCCTTTTAGTACTGTGGAAGAGGGACCGTTATGTATATATTTGTAGTATATATGTATATAGTGATAGGCACGGTACGTAAGAGAATATATTAACCAAGTGAGCATAAGGTACCAACGACCTCATAGAGCGCAAATTACTCAATTAGATGATCTACCCAGCCCACGATGACAAGCCGCTCACGAATTCTCTGATCGATCAATTTCAATTTTGAGCGACGCCAGGCGTCGAGCTCAGTTCCGTCGTAATCGTATATTTAATCGGGGGAGGGGGGGGGGGGGTATGTACGTTTAAGGATGCTCGTAGGACGTTGGCAGCCCTTGAGGATGGTAACCCTGAGTCCCCCCCTCCGGCGCCTAGTCTGTTCGCTGGAGTCCGGTTCGACGACTTAAATGAGTCCCGTTTTGAGTTGAGCGTGAGGAAGATGCGCGGTGGATAGGCAGAGGCTGGATTAAGGCGGGTTCACAATTTGAGGTAGAAAAAATTTTGCATGGTTAGCAGGGACCGAGGCAGGGAGGAGGTTTTAGTGGTTTCTATGTATATGCTTCATTTTTGAGGACACGGCGGGACGATGTTTCTTGACGTTTCTGTCGGATGGGTTTGACGAATTTGAATTTCCCGCGCTTCGTTCAGACCACGTGGGTTGGGTCTCCTCGGGTTGAGGATCCTATTGAAATGTGCGGGAGGCTACCTACTTGAAGTGCGTGATCTGCGTTAATTTCGAGGCTGGGCTCTGTGTTCAGACAAGACGGGACTGAGAAGATTTAAGGATGACAGTTCCGCTGAAATTAGTTAAGGTTCGTCCGCAAAGGACGAAGTTGCGACTGCGACAGTTTTTTTTTTTTCTTTTTTCGACCTGCAAAAATGTTTTAACGCTCAAGCACGGAGTGTCCGATTGGATTCGATTATTTTTGATAAATAAATTTGATAAATAACTCATTTAAATATCCCGTTAAATTTTTCGCTCATTCGGATATCTTTGTCGATTTCTAGCCACCCGGTATAACGTGAAACGGCTTCGACTAGTCGAACGAACGAGAACGCTCTTACCAATTTGTCATAGTAGTTTATTATACGAAACATGAATCGAGATCAGTATCTTCGTGACCCCGTGACCCCGAGAGTAGCGGTTCAGTACGGCCAAGAAGTCTGGCGAATAATCTTGGCTGATGCTGATAATAATAAGCGCAACGACGAGGAGAGTCGTAATAATAATAATAATAACAAACAACAAGGGCGAGTAACGACCAACCGGGCCTACTTGAAAACGATCGTCAGCTGATAAAACGTAAGAAAACGGTTTTGGCAAAAAAAAAAAAACGAAAATTTCATTCCCACAAACGTCCCGAGACAATCGTTCGGCCCGTGAGGGCAAGATAATTGTGAAAATCAAAAAAATAAAATATCAATTTGTCACTGTCGCAATAAAATTATTCATTTTGATTCGGTGTGCACGTATAAGACCTCTCTCTCTCTCTCTCTCGTATAAGACCTAATGACAGGCTTCGCGTTAAATCATTTAATCAAGCGAAATTACAGGCACGCGACACAATAAACGTACGATTGAAGTTGCGGGCGAGTTTGCAATTCGCGATGACGATTACAGTGATTATACGCTCGTCGCAATTAATATTCATGAGTCCAGTCTCATTTGAATCCATTCGTTCGCAACGGAACGACGACCAAACCATGACGATAGCGGCGCGTCAGTGAGCGAAGAAAAAAAAAAACCCCCAAAAAAAATTTTTTTTTTCAAAAAATCAACCATCCCAAAAATCCTTCCTCGCGTAAATCAGAGTCTCGTCTCGTGCAACGTATTACCAAAGTATAAAAATCCAAAGTCTAGAATTCTAGAAAGAGGAAAGAAAAGCAAGGCCAGCCGTGGGTCATTGCCGTCATACGAGCCAAGTATAGTAATCACCCTGTATATACCTGCGTACAGCTTCATACATTACTATACTTAGAAACAGAGTCTTTACGTACACGTTGTCCAAAAAGTTATCGACCACACAGTTTAACTCCATAACGTTCCTCTCGACGGGCAAAATTGTATAAAATATTTTGCGACCGATTAGTGCCAAAAATTTCCGCATCGTCCGGATGTCGCGACTCGAGTCGATTCTCCGCGAGCAAAGAAAATATTTTCCTTGACGAAAAAAAAGAAAAAAAATGTCTTTACGAACGCAATGTAAAGCAGCGCCAACGAATCGGAGCGCCGCGTCGCGGTGCGTTAGCGAACTACGATCTCACGAGCGACGTGTCTCCCTTATAAAATACATACAGTTTCACGTTTGAAAGGACCTAGAGTCCCTTTATAACGACGAGACGACCTGTAGCGTCTTTATGACGTATATAGACTACAAGTATATACATATATACACGGTAAACAATCAAAAACGGATAGTGTTACTGCATAAGAACCCGGCTAATAGAGGGCGTGGGTGTCGAGCCGTGTTCGAGAAACCAACAGCGCACTTCGCTCTAAATGCACTGTGCGATCATTGGCCTGTATATATACCACACACATATATATATATATATATAAGGAATATATATAGTATATATACATAGCGCATACAGATAACAAAACTGGCTCCGGCAGCAAGTATCGGCGTGGGTGAGAGTTTAGCAACTCTCCGTACCGGTAGGAGAGTCTATCTTTCCGGAGTGAAGTTAGCGCCGATTATATTTTATTCTTATCGCGGTGAAAGTGCACGAGGGAGGCGAAGTGACTTTCCTTCGAGATTCATTTCTCCTTTCGATTTAACGCCAAGAATTCGAGTATGGAGCCATAAGCGGTCGAGATGGGGGACGCACGCCATTTTGTAATTCGATGAGATAACAGAGAGAGAGAGAGAGAGAGAGAGAGAGAGAGAGAGAGAGAGAGAGACGAAAATTTTCAAAATCGGTCAAAGATCCCTGGTGCACTTATAGGTTATGTCGAAGGGTCGAAGCACCGAGCGGCGGGAAATTCAAAAAAGTTATTTCGCGCCTAAGACGAACTCGTCAATTAGTCTTTAGAATGGGAACTGCAAGGCGGATATGCAACTGGGCGATATGCTGGACTCTTAATGATACGTCTCGTCGGTAACACCTGCTCGGGGCACCCCGTGACCTGGCAAGAATAGATATACCTATATATATATATATATGTTTTCAAGTCTATTTATTACATACGACAGTCTTGAATCCTCTTCGCAGATTTATATATATATATATAGTTAATAACATGTATATACATGTATATAGCATTTATGCTAGTTATAGACTCTTGGTCAGCTACGTGGACTTTTACTGGCAGTAATGCGGTACAGTCCGTGCAGATAACTTAAATTTTCACATTAGTGAACACAGGGACTACTATGTATATATATATATATAGTTGATTTACCACCATACGGCCGCGTCCACAAGAAACGATTTCCACTTAGCTATAATTATTACCGATCGATCGGAGATAAGTACGTCGTTTGGGATGAGACACGTGCTCGCCTGTCCTGCCTTTATATAAAGTTCTGGTTGGCTTTTAGAAACCGGCCCCTCCCGGCCCTGGCCGGTAGTCCATGAAAACTACGGAAGGGCTGATTTAATCTCGATGGTCAATCTTCTTTTTTTTTTGAACACACTGTAGATGGGATTATACCTTCGTCATTTGAAAAAAAAAGGGTTAGACGTTAAAGCGCTGACCGATGTCGTATGCGCTCATTTGGAATAATTGGGGATTAACGGAATCCGCGTTATCTGTCGTATTTCGAGAGTGGGAGTTTTTATTTTTCTGATTGGAAATCAAAATTCCGTGAATAACGATATCGAGATTAGACTTTCAAATTCACGGGGTCAAGGGTCTAATCGCGTGAGGTCAAGTTTTATGGGCGATTCACAACGAAATTGGATACGACAGTGGTATTTGCGTGTAGAGATTGTGGGCAATGCTCACCGGCCCTGACGACAGACTGTTACAGTTACTGACCTTATAGGTGGGCGATGGTCGTTCAATTTTGAAAAGCGTAACATCGATTACCGGCTCGAGTCGCCGTTTGGAAACTTCGAGAAAGGGCTTGAGAGAATCGTGACGTCAGAGGGGGGGGAAAAGATCTTACAGGAGATTCGTGTCGCTCGTTAGATACGGCAAACGCACGATGCGTGTCTCCTATCTGTGCGCAGCTACTTCTGCGCCACGCACTTTTACTTGCGCGGTCAGTTATCGCGCATTGACTGTAGGAGAAATTTTTTTTTTAATCGACTCCCCCCCCCCCCGTGTTACAGATTCGAAGGAAAGACGTCAATTTTTTCGGAAAATAAAAATTTTCAATTTTTTTTTTTAGTATTTCCTTTTTTCATTTGCCGATAAAAATTACGTGAAAACTTTTCACGAGGTTCTCTTCTCTGCTGACAAATATCGAATTTTGCAATCGAATTCGATCGACTCGATATCGAGGCGTTCGATTTTTATCGACCGTGGGAAAAAGTCATCGATAGTGCAAGCGCGCGAGGTATTCGAAGATGACATTGGAAAGAAGGTAACGTTAAAAGAGAAAAAAAAAAAAAATTTGCCGCCAGAGAGAGAGAGAGAGAGAGAGAGAGAGCAGCGTTTTGTACATCCGGTAACAGACACGCAGGTAGGTACTAAGTGTATAACCAGCGCCATTTAAAAGTCGGCTGGAAAAGAGACTAAAGTCGCGTCCACAACATGCTACCGTATTATTATACTTGACTGACACAGTTTGGTATTACGATTACTGTGTATAACGAAAAAAAAATTTTTTTTTTGCAAAGCCAACAGTAATTTCTTGTTAGCGTCATATGCAATTCGTCCTATTAAACGTTAAGTGCATCGTCAGACATTTTTTCTCTTACACATATGTGTATACATATGTGTATATATATATATATATATATATATATATATATATACACCGATGCACAGTAGATGCACTTCTCACGATATGCATCTCCGTGCAAAATTCCGTGCCCGACGTTCGCGATCAATCAAAGAATAAATCGCTGCGAATCGTCCAGAGAGATAGTCGCCATCGAGATAAGCCAATCTGTAGAAACAAGTCCCCTGAAGCACAGGCAATTCCCATACGATTAGGTGCCTTCTCATCCACGTCACGCTTAGTATTCCAATAAACGTCTCCCTCGAGTCTCGCGTCGCGTTACGAGGCACATATGTGGGATACAGCACATGGTCACATATGAGTATCAATTGCACGGTTACCTCTACCCTAGGCACTTGGCGTATCGTGCGTGTGTGGATACTTACAATGGCCGAGATTAATCTCAGCAAAGTGTAGGGTGACGGAGTGAAATGGTCGGTTCGAAGCTACCGGGTGTCCTATGAAAAATCTCGATATCTATCAGGTGTCTGATATTAAATATCATTTTTCTTAAATTTCTTTTTTTCTCGACTATAACATATGTGCTTTGACATCGAGTAAGAGTAGAAAAAAAATTAGACCCACCACGTCGACGAGAATCGTGCATGGCTTCTTCGTAGGATCACATGTGTACCGGGTATAACGTAACCTCACGTGTTATCGAAAGCGCACGTATAGATGGCGTTAATGAGAGCAAGCTAATTAGAGAAATCAATGGCCGATAATGAGACGCCATAGAAAATTTTAAAAAGTATAGAATTTCAATCGATTGAAATTCATGACGTTGACGTCCGTGTGTCTCTGCCTTTGATTTGGTACGTGGTTCCTGGGAATGAAACGAGGGCTTAAGACGGTTTCACATTAAAGCGACTGCGATAACGATAATCGCGTCCTATAGGAAACAAGTAAGGTCTTCGCCAACGGGTATCCAACAACAGAACACACCTCGGCCAGTATTCAGATTCGTGACTAGGAAACTTGGGGATTCGCTGACCCGTGACTAGACAACGAGCAGCTGGTATAGTCATAGAACGTTGCACGGATGGGATATAGTGGGACCGGTAAGGCCCAGAAGGCCCAAGAAGTATTAATACCCGTTATGAGAGCTGGAACGATGGTTACGTAATACTTGAGTAAAAGAAAGAGATAGAGAATCATGTAAGTCAATGAGAATTCGTATAAATCGAAAATCGATTCGACAAAAGTCATAAGGCCCAAAATACCTAGCCAAGGGGGCATCATTCCGGTCTGAACGTAGGACAATGCTAATTAGCCGTGAGTCCCAAAAGATCACAGACACAGATATCTAAATCGTTCCCGCCACCGAAAAAAAAAAAAAATCGCCTAGGTCCCATTTTACCTAACTTTGGGCCTTGCCTGATTATCGTTTGGGACTCATACATTTCATCGGACCCAAAAAATCAGATAACACGAATTCTCGGAAAACGTGATACAAACTTTAACGGGCAAGGCCTCAATGTTAATTATTACCCGGATAGAAATCACAAATAAGGCCCAAAATCTAGCTCTTTTCTCATCGTAGCCCTTTTGACCGACGGTCGTCGCGAGCGTCGCGACGCTTCCGTCGTGACGAGAAAGTCCCGGAAAAAAGCTCGCGGTAAAATTTTTATCGATCTATTGAAAATAAATTGAAAGTTACCTCACGAAGGGGCAAAGATATTTATCAGGATTTTATCTCAGTCCGGTATCCGAGATAGGACGGTGGGGTCAAAGGGGAGGGAGCGGCCAAGGGGAGGTAGAGAGAAACGAACGGGTTGAAAGGACGACGAAGAAATGGAAGAATAAAAAATACAAAATGGACGATCCCACAAGTATAGGAGGAGAACGAGAGACGATCGACCTGAAGTTAGTCCCTAAACGTTTCTCGCCCGATAACTTTCGAACTTCCCTGGGTACCTTTCGACCCCCCCCCCCCCCGCCGACCCTTTTTATCCTGACCAAATCGCCGTACTGCGCCGCGATGCTGCGCACTGTGAACTGACCTTAATGTCGTGGACCCGCGACACTTCAAGGCTTTTCATTTTTCCATACGGTAGATCACTGTCGCGTTTCGTTAAAGGGACGCTTTTCTATTCACGCGTAACGCTTGGGGCTCCGATTAGCCAGATTTATTCTGCCATAAATCTTCCCTACGAGCGGACCTCATGCGGGGCACAGGATCTGAGACTCGTGTAGAGACTATTGTACAGGACTGTGGTACGCCATTATTATTTCGTGGAAAGTATATTTATACGTGCCACATAGAGAGCACGTGCTACGGGCATTGGTCCCGTCTAGGGATATTTTACTTTCATGATGTGGACGCGCCCTTACAATTTTCAAATACGCGCGTGTCGGCCTTGCACTTTTTATTTGTGTAGAGGCCGTTTCATTTAGGGGGACCAGACCAATTTTCAAATGACATCGTACTAATTTCTCGTACTCCGCGTATATGTCTTCTAGGGACAGCTAGCAGACGAGTACACGTAAAAATAGGGACTTCACCGTACAAAGTGTTCACACTGTATATCAGACTGTCCATTAGGTAAATACAGTCTGTCCAACAGTACAGAACGAAATACACGGCTGTAGGGGGATACGCAGGAGGAAGCCGCCTGATAGAAATTCGATTGGGACTCATAGAGCAGTTGGTAGCCCAGCGCAGTTAATTAGCCCGAATGTCCCTGAGGAAATCAGTAGTGTACAGAGTACAGGTAGATTCAAAATGTCAATTAAACGTACAGTTCCGTTTCGTGAATTAGGTATAGTCCAAACTAAAAAAAAATTTCGTTAACGCAATAATAAATGCCAAGCTCAAAAAATTGGTTGAGAAAATCAAATTTCGAATAAAATTGGTCGATCTTAATTGAAAGATCCTGTAGACGATGGATCGTTACCGTGCACGCTCCAATTATGAAGATCGCTCGATCGCGAACGAATTACAAAAGGAGGTTCAAGTGGCAAAGACGTTCGACGAAGATTCTAGAAGGTTCGCGAAAGCGATATATACACGTACACAGCGCGTAAAAGACAAAAGCCAAAAGGATAACTCGTCCGTTGGCAGAGATAATTTTCCTCCGTCGACCCAACAAAGTGGTAACTACTGCCGTTCGAGTCTGGAGTCCCGGAGCCGTTGTCGATGATTCTCCCGCAGCAAGAAGCCGATTCCTGCACGATGACCAGTCGTCGCTGCTTGCAATTATATAGAATGGCTCACATCCTCTATCGGGAGTGCAGCGAACTAGTTGCCTGGAGCGACGGAGTCGCTCGCAGCCCGAACCTCTATATACCCGGGATAGAAAGGGCGATCCCGTTTCATAAATCATTTATTATCGGTGCAACGGCGCGCATGCGCACTCAGTGCTCCCGGTAACCAGGTGACCAAGAGCGGCCGAGCTGGGCGACTGCGTCCACGGCGTATCGGGCGACGAGGCGGGAAATTCAAAATGCGAATTGACAAAATTCTTTTAATTTCGAAAAAAAAAAGAAAAACAGAAAATAATCTTTTTTTAATTACGCCAACTTTTACCACGTTCATCCCCGCGCGACACTTGAAACGGTCGAGAATGCTTTCACGCGGACTCCGGTTTGACTTCGGCGTGACTCGAAATTGACGTAACGCAATTAATCTTAATGTCTTCTGGGCCTCGTTCTTTCTCGCACTCGAACAGGCATCTTCGTTAACGACGGTTTCCCCCAGACGTTTTCAACAGCTTAGAGAGTTTGGACTCGGCGTTGCGCTAACCTCGCGTATAACGTTACGTGTCATCCTTCCTTTCGTTCTCGACTTACTTAATCGCTACTTTGACCGTAACTAAACGCTGACCAGAGTGACGTAAGGTGTATTCGTATTCCGGTATTTTATAGTGAGAATGACAAATGCTCTCGTATAACGTGGTATACGTTTATTGTACACACTGTATACAGCACGAAGTTATTAGGACGCCAGCTGTACGTTGCACCGAAAGAATTATCGTAATTTCAGGCAATTAAATAAAAATGCTGGTCTCTGGTACGAGACTTCGAAATGACCCATCTTGGAAAATATTAAAAATGACTTCCGATCAATTAAACCACCCAAGGCATCCAGCATGAAAACATACAAAAAAAAAATGCGTGACTAAAATTTTTTTTTTGTTGAAAAATTCGAAATTACCTCAAACTTTAATTTTTTTTCTCCTTTCTTTTCTCTCTTACTCAACCATTCCGATTTTTGAGATTGATATCGTATATCACAGAATTTTTAAAAAAATTTCCATACCAACCCCGGTGGTCCTAACTCATCATTGTCGAAAAGTAAAAATTATTACCAAAAACCCACTGATTCTCTCTTAAGCCTTACACGCGTACGAACAAACGATAAACCAACGCAAACATAAATAACATTAATCGGTGGCTGATTGTCAATTACCGGTGGGGTCCTGGTGCTCGTTGGAAATTTATTTCGAGAATCTCGCGACAAGTGTACCACGTCGATTTCCATAATTTAGAGGCCCCTTCGCCTGACAACTGGGTTCTTGCGCGCCCGAGTACCCAGAACAGCCGAAGAATGAATGGGAGAGTGAGAAACAGGAAACGACAAGGGGGCAACGGGCAGATCTGAGTGTGGTGAACCTAGGTTCACTACACTCGTTCTCAATAACCTGTAATGATAGCCTCAACTTATTATATACCATATTTTTGGACTTCCGAAGGGCTGTCGAATGCGCCTAGCCGCAATTAAATCGAACGACCCGTTCTCAAAAAACCCCAGAAAATCAATGTGGTGGACCCAGATCTGTGGTGGACCTAGGTTCACCACACTCGTTCTCAATAACCTGTAATGATAGCCTCAACTTATTATATACCATATTTTTGGACTTTTCAAGGGCTGTCGAATGCGCCTAGCCGCAATTAAATCGGACGACCCGTTCTCAAAAAAACCCAGAAAATCAATGTGGTGGACCCAGATCTGTGGTGAACCTAGGTTCACCACACTCGTTCTCAATAACCTGTAATGATAGCCTCAACTTATTATATACCATATTTTTGGACTTT
>JARQSW010000394.1:691161-717963 GCA_030142375.1 Calameuta pallipes
ATATCTGTTAAACACTATAGCTGCAACCTTTTTCAAGAATTTTCAAAATATTCACATCTTACCCTTATTCTTTCCGAATGCACTAAATCTTAGGGCTGATACGTACATATGATTACCGTATGACCTTTGACCTCTCTGGTCCATCCGTCTTCCTCCTCTTGCACGAGGTTAGCACTGAGTCAGAAATCACGGAATTTGGTTGCGAAACGTCAGGCTCGCTTGAGTGAGGTCGAATATTTTTGAAAAAAAAAAAATGTTTTTTTTGGACAATCAACTCTTTCTTAGCTCAGTCCCGTTTCTCGTGGTGGTTTTTAAAATAATTTTTCAAAATTCTCGACAACCTGATATTTTTGACTACGTCGCGTTCAACGAAAAATTATATAGGAGTGTTAACGGCACTTTATCCTGTAACAGTGCAATTAGCATCCGGCGAGGAATTGCATTGTGCGAAATTTCGCACGTTTTAATCGAGGAAATGCGTACGATAGGGGAGGCAGGGGGTGGCTGGGGGGGAGTGAGATAAAAACAAAGAAAAGTTTTGATCGCGTACTAACCATTTATGGTAGATCGTAAATCGCGACCTTGTGGTACTTCTACTAAATCGAGTATATGGTGGATATACGTGTGGTATATGTACCTACATATATATGTATGTATATATTCTTTATTGCGAATTCCTTATTGTCCATGAAATTCGCACGTTACGAGAGATAAGAATAAAAACTATAACTATTTCATACACTCGAGCGAGCCAGAAGTATTTCTTCTCTCGTGCATATTACGCCCGTTAAATAATGCATGAGGCACTTATCATTATTTATAATTCAAAACTCGCGCCGTCATAATATTCTCGCTCGAAAACGAGAGCGCGATATCACTTTCGATTTCGCATCGACGCGAGCTGACTCACCGTACCCGTCCTCGTCTTGACGTTTTCGTGTTCGGAAAGTAACAAAAAAAAAAAAAAACGACACACGTAACTTACGAGCAATAAAAAAAGACATTGTATTCGCGTCAACGCATCAGTCCTCCATTTTGTTCGTGATCTCGAAGTCAATTACGGGACAAGAGATGAAGCACGAGTAATAATAATGTTAATAAAAAAAAAAGCACTATCTGCCACTGTGACAGAATCGAGCAGATTTTTGAACGCGGTACGCGACACTGACGATATAATTACGAACACACCAAACAACGTGCGGGTAACGAATTATCAAGATTAGAACACAATAAAAATTTCTTCGAGTCTTTAATTCACTATCTTTCTTACATCTACATTCCGCGTCGTTACTTTTTCGTTAAAACATTCACGTCACGTAGCCACCGAACGTTCTCGTCCTAACCTGCAAACCCGGCGTGTTGTTGCGTCTCGTATCTGCCACCCTTGTACGGCCCCACCGGAAAGCCGTTTCGTTACACAAAGAGACAGACACGTAGAAACCAGCCTTGACGCGACGTAAAGCGTCACGGAGAAGTCCAAAATATTATGACACAAATAAATATCGTGAATTTTCAATGAACGACGCGAATCCATGTTCCGACGGCTCGTAGCGCCACGACGACGACTCGCGAGGCAACGTGAACGTAGCCGCTCGTCGGCCGACTGTGGCGCTTTTCGCGTAACGCGCAAACCGACGGTTTTTTTTCGAACTAACGGTAAACAACAACTTTTTTTTACTACAGTCGTTTAACGCGATACACGTCGATGTTTTATTTCAATAGACATTTCTCACTGTAAATTCTTTAAAGTCGATGCCTCGCCCGTTTCACTACCGATTCTAACCTATAGAAATGACAGCTTTTCGGACTCCCGTCTGAAGACAGATACTATACCATATTTCTTGTCCTCCGGCAGGGGATTATATGTATACGAAGGTCCACGACTGTTTTCCACGAATCTCTCGAGGGAAATTTTTATGACTTCTTTACCGCGCAGGCGCCACGGATAACGGCCGTTATTTTGAATTACGAAGGAAGGTGACGGTTTTTTTTTTTTTTTTTAACGACGCTTCGTCTTAAAAATTTTAATGGAAAAATCTGAACGACGAAAATGACACAAGGAGCACTCGTCGAGCCAGCAGATTTACAGTGATAATTTATAAGGTGCAACAACGTATAAATTTGAAACTCAAAAAAATATTTCGAAGATACACAAATCACGGCCCGTAAAATTCAAATAAAATTAGTCCATTTTTTTTTGTCATCGAAAAATTATCAAATTATAATCGTCGTCCGCAGTGCATACGAGACACACGTGTTACCCGATATATCTGCTCACGCATGTAATTTCCAAAGTCTCCTTCCTGCAAGTCAGTAAGAAAATCGCAAATATCGTAAAGCGCATTAAAAGCGCTTATGCTTTCCCATCGGCGTCAAATACACCATTGCATTTACCATACTACGTAATCTAAGGTCTGACCTGCATTCGGCGACGGTTATAGTACCTGAAATATTCACCAGAGGCCAGGCCACTCTAACACGAGTGTATTGGAAACGAACCCGTAGTAGCATTATATTAGCATAGCTTAGCATTAAGTAGGTGCATACTTGGTATCATAGTCCGAATTACCATAAGACTCACGTCTGCTGGGTACACATTACATACATATATATGTATATAATTAAATATGTAAAAAGACAAAACGGCATGAGTCTCAGTTACACGTAGCACGCATGATTCATTGCCAAGGACAATTAAGACTAAATGATACAAAAAAAAAAATAAAAAATAAAAACACCCAGCAACCCTTAAAACAATTTTCATCAAAATTGATCGTGAATTTTTATTAGTGACTAAATTATAGTATCATTATCATTATTCTGTATCAATCTGAAAATAATGCGTCAATTTGAAAAGTGAAATTGGTACCAGCATCCGATCAAGTGGTCGGAAAAAGGATGAATTTTTGACAATAGGAAACCAAAAGCGGTTAATCATGGGGGTTGCCCACGTGGGTAATAAAAACATATTGTCCCGTCGATGTTGCATGCTGGTGCGAAAGGGAAAAAAAAAAAGGAGTGGGGGAGAGATGACGTCATTGTCACATAGATCAAATTTTAATTCATTCGAAATCGGCCGGGCATTTTTGTCAACCCCCCTACCCCCCGCCCCCTCTCTCCATTTCACGATCAACCCTCGTGGCATGGTTGATGATCTATTTTGACACCCGTTATACGGTATCCCCTTCGCCCCCATTTTCCCACGGGACCAAAAAAACTGATGGTCCCTTTCTCGATGCCGAATGAAAGGGAAATAAAGAGGACAAAAAGAAAATGCAATAAAAAAGAAAATCTCAACGACACTCAGAGCCGAGTAGCTGCGTGTGCGAATCCAAAAACGTAAATGTTCGCGCGTGGGAATGAAACGTGGTATTGAAAAAAAAAAAAAAAAAAAATCACCACGATTTCCCCGTGTAAGACGCGCTAGAAATTTTTACGATATAAATTTTTCGTAAATTTTTTATTTTTTATTTTTTCTTCAAATTTCAATTAACAAAATTTTTTCAAATTCCTCGGCAAAGCACGTATACGTACAATTTTTATGTCATTTATTTCACTTCTACATGCTCGGTCAAGCGTTTCCGATCGACGAAACGAAAGATACAAATGTATATACCTATACATATATACATATACACATATACATATATATACATAAATACAAAAAAGACACATAAAAGAAACGCGTCTCGACGCCTCGATTCACTCGCTGCACGAACCAACAGTCGTACCGAACCTGCACGAATGTAATTGTCCGGCTGATTTCCATCGCTCGAAAGAAACGTGAGAGAAATTCGAATGCTAATGAACCGTGTCTATAATCGTTACGTCACAGCGAACCACAAAAGTACGGGTCCGCACAGGGCGTACCTACGAAAAATCAGCCACGGAGATCAGCATAAAAATCGCCAATCAGTACGAACGAGTCCGCCCGTTGTAAACGGCCTTAAGATTCCCGCCCGCCACGAAAAAATCGTAAAAAAAAAAAAAAAATTACACACAAATTACATAAAAATATCTCAAATTCGCTAAACGAGCGATTATCATCGTTATTCCCAAAAAAAAAAAAAAAAAGCTCGCGCAAGCAGCGTCGTTGATTGTTACGTCATAAAAAAAAAAATAATAAAAAACCTTCGTTGTCTCCTTGACAATCGTTATATCCAATTCGTAATTGAATCGCTGCCCTAAGACCGTATTAATAGGTAAAGTGACGATAGAAAAGACCGTAGGTGACGACCTTAAGACAAAGGTCCTCGGGTCCTGGTCTCGCAACCCGAGTCCTTTTATAACCGACCACCCCATATATACACACGTGGGAAGGGGGGGGGGGGGTCCGGTACGGCCACGTCGACTTGGACGTCTGGTTTTCATGCTTAGTCGCTAGTCGCTAGTCGCTCCCAGCGACCTTCATTCCCAGTACACTGTACCTATTACACTCCTCCTTTTCCTTATCCTTATTCAGGACGTGTTGGCTGCTCCTTCAGCATCTCGAGCAGCCCAACCAGCCAGCCAGCCAGTCAGCCAGCCAGGAGTACCAGGTCCACACTTCATCCTTGATCCCCCGGGCGACCATCCCGATTATCGGACTGAAGTGGAGCAATAAAGTAGATGGTAAGAGGGTTATGGAAGAGGAGGAAGGATGGTGGTAAGGGGGGAGGGGGAGGGGGAGGGAGGGGTGATAACATTAATTAGGATAAGGTTAGGTTTTTTTTTTTTTATATCTTTGATCGGTCACGTATGGTTCAACCTTGACCTTGTTGACCTCTGTAGAGTGCGTATGAATTAATTTTGTTCGATTTTTTTTTTTTATAGTGAATTTGTTGTTTTTACTTTGTGACGGAGGTTTACTCGTGGGATTTAATGACAACGAATGGACGAACTTTTACGGGGGATTCCGGCTGGTAATTCAGCGTCGTTCATTGTGGCGCGTGAGCACGTTGTCGCTCGTAGTCGCACGATTTTATTGGACGACGCTCTGTCGTGTTAATAAAGGCGACGATAAAGAAATACCGACGGTTAACGATTGGCGGCGAACGAATTTACGACGGTAATGATGACGGTAATGTAGAGGCCCGGGGGCAAGTACCTTATTCTTGTTCTTATTATTTTTATTCTTATTCTTCTTCTTCTTCTTCTTCTTCTTCTTCTTCTTCTCTGTTGTTCTTTGATGTCGTGGCGAATCTCTGGTCCTTGTCTTGTATCGGCAAGAGCGTCAGTAGTAAGTAGAAGACGCGCACTTATACGACACCCGTTAGATATGCATCTCGAGAGAAACTGTTTCCTTGATGATTTTTGAAAAGTTAAAAAAAAATTTTGTACCACGAATTTAAAGAGATCGAATAAGACCAGTTTGGTAATTTAAAGTAAATGAGTTCGATCGATATTTCACGATATAAATCGTCGAATCGATCGATCGGTTTTGATTGGATCGATAAAAAATATTTCATAACGCTTTGTTTCATGTATATATGTATTTGTGGGTATGTAGAGCGTCTTCGATTTAACTGTCACTTAAGGTCGGTTTATCAACGTCGTTTAAAATAATTCCCACGTCGTAGACTTTCAATCGTACCGTGTGAGCTCGCCTTAAGGGTTTGCCATGCGGTCGAAATCGAACCAAAGGAAAGCAGCGGGAGGAGCCTTTGTGTGCCGGTCCTGGTTCCAGCTCTTGGCACCTGAGCGCATGAGACGGACAAGGAGAGTATAGAGAGAAGAAAGAAAGAGAGAGAGAGAGAGAGAGAGAGAGAGAGAGAGAATCTCCTCTCCCCCACAGGCACCGAAAATGCTTGACCACCTGTCCTCGAAATTCGAGACACTTTCCATCCATCGACGCTCTTTGTTTCCCTGAACACGAAATTCCGGTCAGGTCCGTGAAGCCGCTCGAGGACGACCTCGATTATCAGTTCATAATAAAAAAAAAAGCACGATCCTCCTCCCAAAAAAATAAAAATGATAAAATCCCAATAATTAAAATCTCAAAAATTAAATCTCAAAATTGTGAAACGCAGGTTACCAGTTTTCTCGAAAAAAAAAAAAAAAAAAAATATTTGTCTGACCCAGACAGAAAAAAGAAAATCAAACGATTTTATCGATTGTTTACCAACTGTCGTGATGACTTTATCTGAATCATCGACCATCGTCATCATCATCATTGCAGCCACTACACAAAATATCGAAACTTCTAGAAGCTTTAAAACCGACGCATAAAGACGTTTCTTGTCGCTTTAACCGGTCGATGAATACGATCCGGATGGTTTACGATCGGCGTCGCCGTTTGTGGGTATCTCCTTTAGGTACTACCAACGTACAAGAAGACGTAGCCATAGACGTGGGAACCAAATAGAGAAGGAAAATTCAGCATGTCGTGTGTACGCGCAGTAAGGCTCGCGAATAGATCAGAGAAATATGACGGGGTCTCCCCGTTACCAAGACTCAGTTAGAAAGGGGATTCCCCGCCGGTCCCTCGTCCGCCGTCGCTCCGCTGAAAAGCGTTCTTAAAGGATCCCAAAGGTACGGGGCCCAGTTGTAGCTCGTTACTTAAGTGCATTATCAATCAATGCTCTACGGTCTCCTTTATAGCTCCCCGCCACTTGGCCACTTTATATAAACATCCCATGAAATTCCCGTGTCGTCATAAACCAAGAACCTCCCCCCCCCATACACCACCACCCCCCAACCACCCCTCCCGACAGATGGCTCTGCTGCATCGCAACCGTCCGGGACTTACGGGATTCGCACGGAACGAACAAGGAGAGAGAACGAGAAATACAAAAGGGAGTGACGAGGATAGAAAATAAAAATAAAAAAAATTTTTTTTTTCTATCCAGACACGAGAGAGACGATTGGACACGGCGAATAGATACTCGAAAGACTTTCGGACGTTTATGAGCTCAATAAGCATCGTGTGTCGTAAAACGAATCTTTCGTGGGTTCAGTCGAGTTAACTTTCGTATATATATATATGTATATTTTTTTTTTTTTCACGGGTCGACTGAGTTTGTCGGAACGGCGTCTTTTGCGCGAAGTCGAAACGCGGCTGAATGAAATAGGGTGTAGGTAGTGGGGTTGAGGGAGTGGTTAAAAAAATTAATGGGAGGGTTAACGGGGCGTTAAAAAATAATTGACAGTGACGTCGCGAGGGGGGGTCAGCGCGATCAGTGTGAAAAAGAAAAAAGAGAAGAAAAAGAAAAAAAGCTCGAGAACTGCGAAATGGATTGAAGCCGTTAGACGGAGATTTAATAGTTTTGACTTTTCAAGACCCGAGAGCTTCGTCCGAGTCCAATGTGCTTGCGTGGTGAATATAAGAAGGTTCCTTGAGCTTCGGAGGTCGTTTCGAGGACTCCGAGCTGGTCGCTGGTTATTTGTCACCAGCTGGTCGACTGCGTTATTTTCCTATCTTTTCGATGCAAGAGTGTTGGCGGACGGAACGGGTGGGCCGGATAAAAAAAAATTTTTTTTCTTAAATACAATTACTTATAAGATTTTTTTTGGTTAGGAAAAATTGAAAAAAAGAAAAATGTTCATTGTTCCCTCTCTCTTTCGCTTGGTCCTTTGCTCCGAGCTGCTTTCGTATCACGCAGACTCGATCGTGCGATGCACTTTCGTCTGGCGTGTGCACCGTTATCCCACAATATTTTTTTGGTTCTTCATCCTGACGGATGTTGACGTCGTTAAACTGTCCCCAGGAGCAGAGAAACCACGTGCGCAGCATCCGAAAGAAACGGAAAGTTCAATTAACGACTACAGCTGGAGTAACGTGAGAGATGACCAAAGAGAGATGAAAAATTCGAGAATAATACACATTCGTCATTGTTGCCCGATGCAATTGTGCGGTTCGTAAAGTAAGGGGATATGTAGGGAAAAAAAAAAAATTTTGAAAAAAAAAAATTTCAAAACACATCCTCGCTCGAGCGACTATTCTATTCTCGAACAAAAGATCCAGAAATTCCATCGAAATGGCTCACGCGGCCAATCATCCTTATTCCACGCTCATCTTGCCGGATTGGCGACGCATCGCGGTTTCCCGCAGTAAAGCAAAACGCCGAGCGTTTTCTTCTGTTCTGCATCGCTACTCGTCTCTCCGTCTTCGTTTTTCTTTTTCTCTTGTTTCCCTTCAATCCAGTCCGGACCGAGTACGTTAACCCTTTCTAGTCGATATCCCATTCGTTGGTAGAATCCATAATTAATTTGCTGGTAGACATCGATAAGCCCCCCACCCAGAAAAAAAATATTTTGTGATTTTTTTGTTTTTTTTTTCAAAATACCCACACTTATACGCAAAATGCGATTTAAATGGATATCAAAATTTTTCTACCTCGTCTTATCTGTCCCCTTTTCAAGATGCACATGCAAGGAATTGGCAGGTTCGCGTGCATCTGCAGTTATCGGTGCAAACGGATAAATGCATGTGCATCGGTCGAGTTTATGCAAGAGCTGAAAAGGACACGAGTGGAGGATAAATGGAGTCGATGGACCTAGGTGTTTGTTCAAGAACGGTTCACCAGGGGAGCAGAGTGAGGCTCACGTGTGAAGATGGCAACTGAACCCAAGTGCATAAGTGCATAAGATATACGACGAGTGCATCAGAAGTGCATCAACCTGGTAAAAATTTTGGTGAAAAAAATAAAAATAAAAAAAAAAAGGTCATTCCGAATCGTTGGATAACGATAGAATGCAGGTGCATATTGATAGTGAAAAATTTGAAAAAAAAAAAAAATCTTTAATTTCATCGCGCGCTTTTGCGCGCATTAAACAAAGGAAACACGATTCGACGGAAAAGTCCCGAACGGGCGTCGCGACGCGTCATTCCTGATTTTGGCAAGCGCTCCGCGCGCCCGCAGACTCGCGTACGTTGATGCAATTCGACTTCAAAGTAATTGCGCGACTTCGTCCAAAGTCCACGGACAAGAAGAAGAGGAGGAAGAGGAGAGAAGGAAGAAGTGGAAGTGGTGGAAGAATTAGCGAAAAGCAAACAACGAAAGAGCCAGAGATCCCGGCGAGGCCACGGGAGCAGCAAGTCCGTGCGCAACTGTACGGCCAGCAGGTTTATTCATGAAAAATACCCTTTAGCCTATTCAGAGATCATTGTCTCCCGGCAGACGACGCACGAGGCCTGATGCGCGCATACGTGGGCGCGCAGTCGCGCGAGTGTGCGTGAAAGGCGAATAAAAATGAAGAAAAAAAAAAGAGGGGCGCCGTGCAGCCTCCGAGGGTGAAGAAGTGCGTCTGGCAACAGTGCAGAGGCTTGGACCAGCTGAGTCCACGTTTCCAGGAGCAGGGCCGTACAACGTAGATCTCGGTGCCCCTGCCAAGACCAAAGCCCGCAGTCGTATAAACGAGAATCTTGTCTGATAAAAAAGAAAATTATTTGAGAAAAAAAGCCACCCGATAACACCCACAACAATTTTTTCGAAAAATCCAAAAAAATGTTTCGTACACTCGAAAGTCAATAAAACTCCGCGACTGCCAGGGCCCGACGAGAATCTCGAACGCAGCATCCCTGATACTCCGGTACCATTTGACTTGTAAATTCAGATCGTGGATGGTATCCCAGCAATTTGTCCCAGGATCAAGAATCCACTTGATACAGCCCTGGCATCCGGCGTTGGCGAACAGACAAGAGAGACGGTCGTATCAGAGAAAAGAAGGATAACGCGAAAAGAAAGAAAAAAAAAAAAAGAAACAGCATATCGAATCCATAAGAAAGACGGAGCGTCCAAAAGAACAAACAGAATCCCCAAGAAGGCACGTAGCAGTTTAGCCGCAAAGCGCAAGGGATGACAAAACGAGAGCGAGATGAAACCCAAGAAAAGAAAAAGAAAAGAGAAAGAGAGAACCGACGAGACAGAAGTCAATCCGAAGCAGGACAAGCGCAAAGAAAACAATGAGAATCGAAAATAAAACGAAAAGTTCAACCCTAAAAAAAAAAAGTTCAAACCCAAGTAGCAAGAAAGGAGAGGCAGGTGGAGAAACCTGGACATTAAGGCGAGTACACAGTAGCAGCGGTAGCAATAGCCTAGAACGCGACAGACCGAGCAACTAGAACGTGTGCAAAAGCTTAAGTAGCCAATTTATTTTTCATCCTCTCCTTCCGTCCTCGACATTCTACGCGTAGCCCTACGACAACGTGGTACCGCAACTGCGTCTTCCCCTGCCGCAACTGCGTCTTCCTCCACCGCAACTGCAGTAGCTCGACCCACCAGTCGTCCCCGACTAGTCGCACGTACCCCGTAGTAGTTCCTACGTTATCCCGCCAGGCGCGCGGCGGTAGCCCGTGGCAGCACAAGAGGATCGTAGTCAGACTTAACCCTGCTATAATCGTTCTCGCGTGTAACGTTAGGATCACTATGGAAGAAGTACAACAAGTAGAGGGTGGTGGAAGAGGGGGCGGGAGAGGGGAGGGAAGCGGGGAGGAACTTCAGTGGTAATGGTCGTCGTGCGGTTCGCCATGAGTGAGTACTGGGGAACTGGTGTCGGGATGTCAATGACACTGCAGCAGCCGCAGCTGCTGCACACATAAGTCAACTAACACGTGCTGTTCGTCCCCTTCCCCTCCCCCCTTCCCAATGACTTCCTACGCACTAAAGTGCCACTCGTCTCTCTCTCTCTCTCTCTCGGCATCAATTCTAGTTACCTTCCCCTCCGACGCCTCTCCCTCCCCACCATCAATTCATCCCCCCCCGCCGCCACCACCTACACTGAACCTCTCACGAGTTACTCATACGTGCCAATGCACCGGGTTGCATGTGGCTGCAGGAGGGCAGAAGTCAAATATCCTGCACACTCTGGTACGGGCCTTTCTCCCCTCCGACCCCTCCAGCTCCCCCTCTCCCCGTCAAGTCGCCAGCGTCCGATACCGAACATCCACGATCTCGGCCGAACGAACTGGTTCGTCCACACGCGCGCGAACGTCGAATCAGCCGCAGCGCATCGGGCCGGGTCGTAACTCGGCCAAAATGCCTGACACCTCGGCAAATAAATAGATACTACCAAACGAAATGTCGCGACTCGACCCCCCCCCCCCCCCCGTGATCGTACAGTCCAATTCGCGATAACTTCGCGAAAAAAAATATATATTTGCGAGGTGAACCGAGAGCATCGATACCGTGCAGGTTAAGGGGGGGGGGGGGGGGGGTCACACGTGGTAAAGGTTCGAAGTAATCCGAGATAAGAGTCAAGAGGTCACGCGTCAGCTGTGACCCGATCAAAACTTCCTGAGGGTCGGACACGATAGCGACGCGACGACCTTTTTTATCCCTGCGCCGAGGAAGCAGGGTTAGGAGGGGGCAGTTGCGGATTCGCCTTAAGGAGCCACGGCAATTCTCGACTCGATCCATAACGTCTTTAAGGCGCGTTCGAAATGGTAACGACGTCTTTTTTCAACACCTTAGAGGTTCCTGCCCATGTGAGAAGCAGGGTCATAAATCGCCTGACCCCTGGTTGCTTCAGTCGGTCATAGGTATCCACTCTGCTAGGTTGGTAGGTAGATGGATAAACAGATAGGTGGACAGGTAGGTGAGTAAGGTATATATATATATATATATATATACATACACATACACGTACAGTCATACATCCATACAGGGTGCGAGCACCAAAAAGAAAATTAAAAAAAAAACAAAAATAAAGCAAAATGAAAAGTTCGTTACGAATGGATGACATTAATCTCGCAGACCTCGCGCTACCCGCAGACACACGTGGCATCGCTCCACAGTGTCTCCTCCCCATCTTGTACTGCACAACCTTCCCCTCCGCCCCCCCCCACCCACCTCTTGAACTTCTTTCACTTTTTTTCTCCCTCCCCGTCTCCGCCCACCCCACACGCCCGAGTTGACCCAACACGTTTTTTTCTTGGTCACCCCCCCCCCCTCCCCCACACTCGTCCCTCTCGGCTCATTTAATCCCCCCCCCCCACGCGCACCATTTTTTTTTTAAACGGAGCATCTTCTTTGATAACGTCTCACCCACCTTTCTGGGACCAACTGTCCCCCCCTCCGCCCCCCGCCCCCCCGTACACTAAGAAGAACTTGTACTCGCTTCGTCATCGTCATTAGCGTTAATCGTCCCTATTAGGCGATTACCATCGGCCACTGTCGAATCCTTTCCCTTACAATCACGAAGACGAATTCTCACTGCGGCGACACCGCGAACGAAATCTATGCAATGTGCGCGCGCATTCTCTTTGAACGTGATGCGGCGTAAAATAATCGGTTTATGAACGCTCATTAAATTCTACTCGAATCTTCATCGAATTCTCAATGTGAATTACGAAAGTCTAACCGTACGGCCCAAAACGCGCGCGCGCGTTACGTGTACGCGTAGCTTTAGAAAAGAAAAAAAAAAAAAAAGGTGACACGAGCTAACACACATATATTTCTGACGATAATTGTCAAACGACTAGGTATAATGATAACAATCCATGCATACGCGTAGTAAACGATATGAAATGATACAGGTATATGATACACAAAAACCACCATTGATTATACATTTATTTATCTCGGGCCAGATATAAGCAGATTTCAAAATTATCTGTAAAATTTTTTTTTTTCGTCCCCCCCCCCCTCCAACCTAAAATCGTCATTCGCTATCCAGATCCCTTTCTCAAAAAATTCTTTATACGCACTCGTCGCGTTATCCTCCCGACCACGCGTCATCGTATTCCCTGACAATACGTAAAGCCGCGTTTTCACAGCTTTCACCGTCGCCATAGACCAATAGTGAAGGACGCTCGTAATGGCTCGTCAGGTCGCTCGTATCCCCATCCTCGTTAATTGCCAAGCACTGGCATACGAAACGCCTACGCGATTTTCCAACCCCAGAGACACCGCCAGCACCTTACAGTGGGTTATGAATGCGTATTTATACAAAAATTCGTGTGTACGCACCTTAAGTATGGTCCCGCGTGGCGGTATGTGAGCAGTCGTTATATTCTTTGTGTAAAGTTTATTCGGCCCTAGAACGGTCACGCTTTGATCTATCCACGTGCGCGCGCATCCTTGCCATGAGAATTCGCCCGTTTGTCTTATTCACGAAGGGCGACGGTGCTGCCCTCTCCTCGGCTTTCATGAAAAATTAATGTACTTCCCGAAGATTACCAGGCGCGCAGCAGCGACCATTACGAGAGGCTGGCGAGGTCTGTGTTGGGCCGCAATGGAACGCACGTGTGGATATAACGTTACACAGGGTATAATACTTATGGACACTTTAGTACCGGAGATGAGGTCGACCTTTACGTGACGTCACGCGAGCTTTATGGTCGTAGGATCGCGGCGTACTGTTAAGATGCTTTCAAGTACGAGTCATTGACTCAGAGACTGAAAGGACGACGATCACTGATTACAGATTGGACGAGGGTGTTCGTAAAGAAGATGAGGAAAATTATATTTTTCCTTTACGAATGTTCTGGAACATTCGCGACCGTTGGGTTGCGCGGGAAATTTTTAAATGAGCGCCGCGCAGCGCATCCTAGCGGATTTTTCGAGCGACAAACTCTGTTCACGGTTGGAACTTCGAGCTTGGAGGTTAACAACTCGTCGATAACCCTTGCGAACCGTTACGACGATATCTTAATCAACAGTTAATGGTCGCTGTGACTTGTGGCTGCGCGCCAGGCTCACCGGCCCTGACCGCGTGCTGATCATGCGGGACCTTAACAAGTGGGTCAAAATGACTAGTGGGACATAGAGACTAATTGACGGCTCGGAAGCCAAATG
Source organism: Calameuta pallipes (assembly GCA_030142375.1). Classification (NCBI taxonomy): domain Eukaryota; kingdom Metazoa; phylum Arthropoda; class Insecta; order Hymenoptera; family Cephidae; genus Calameuta; species Calameuta pallipes. Next base: position 704,877 of record JARQSW010000394.1, read on the forward strand.
AATATAGGTACTGGGTTTACTAGGTTTGTGTGAAAGAGAAATTTTGTCTTTTGTCGAAAGACTCTGTCGAGTTAAGCTTTTAGGTTCGATTATCGAAAGTTTTGTCAGCTTACGGGAAATTTTTTAATTTTAACGTAAATCGGTAAATTTTGACGAATAAAAAATTTTTCTATTTTTTAATACGGTAGAACATTTTTTTAGAAAAACGATTCCCTTCAATGGTCACTCCTGTCTGGGTACTTTTTGACACAGTCTGGACGCCGACGTCTGTTGTCCGGATTAAACCGACGTCGACCTTTTTTTCCCCTCCAGACACTCGTGGAGTCTCCGACGCGACGCGTCGCGCCGTCGTGACACGTCTAGCCCGTGCAAGTTGGTAGAATAAACAAACCGAACCCAGTGGTGAAGAAAGTAGAAGCACGACTCGCAGAAGAAGCAAAGAAGCTTTTCGAGATAAGGAAAAACCCAAGAATAAATTACAAAATACAAAATGGCGACGACAGTCAAACGCGCAAAACGACGCGAAACTGCGAGCGGAAAGAAAAAAAGAAAAAAAAAATTAAGCAAAAGTCCGTAACGAACATTGTTCGGCGCGCTATTGAAATTTATAGGTTAGAAATTCCTTTTAACGAAACAGTCGACGCGTCTGGATGGCAGACGTCGCGCGAAATTGAACGCCGCGAGAATTAAGTTCAACACTTGACGTTGGTTTTCCATCCTTAGTAGAGACGCGCGAGCTGCACTTATTTGGCCTCTAGTTTGCTCCTCTCTTATTCTCGGCTTTGAAGTCCCAAGAGGTGACGTCTTTCTTTCTCTTTCTCTCTCTCTCTCTCTCTCTTTTCGTCTCTCTCTCTCTCTCTCTCACTCACTCACTCAGTCACTCTCTCTCTCTCTCTCTCCGTCCCTGGAGCACGTGTGACCGCAACGAGTAGACGCGACGACTACATCTGTTATTTTCGTAGCGCGACGCAAAACGCCGCTTGCATCCTTTTCAAACGAGACTCCTGTTCATGTGGAAACGTGCGTCGCCACCATGAAAACTGATTTCACCAGTATCCGTAACGACGCTTGCTATTTTTTTTTTTTTCTTTTCAAATTCAACTTACTTCAGCGACAATCTTCCGACCGCGCGTGCGCATGCGCAACGTATCGTTCTGTTCAAATTATTTTTCTAACAAAACGGGTTATCACGTAACGCCGACGGATGCAAGTGATACGATTCTAAAGGTCTGGCGAACGTGGGTGATGCGACCTCAAGTCCCATTCACACGGAACGACTTATACAATGGCGATAAATCATTGGAGCACAATGTAATTAATAGAAAATCGTGACAGGTAAAAGTTATACTTTGGCTGTAGTCGATATGAAAAATATTTGTATAACCTAAACAGCCAGAAAAAAAAAAGAACACGTACAAATTTATGATCTACGATGATAACGGATATCGTACACAAAAGTAATATTTATGTACAGTGTGATAAATCGAACGAATAAAAAAATGTAGGAGATTCCATAGATCGAACAAATACAGTTCACACAGGAATCCTTGATCCTGGCATAAGGATAACGGATACACTCGGTATGAACGCAGCCTTACGGTGGTTCTCTGAGTTACGCAAACGACTTGCACTCTCGTATCAGTTTCTTTCTTCCCACATGCCGCGAAACACCCACAGATTGCAGTGCGCGCTTCCCACTGCAATTTCCAATTCATCTTTTATCGCGAGTCTCTTTGTTTTTTTTTTCTTTTTTTTTCTTGTTTTTTTTTCATACCCAACAAAGACCCATCCGAATGAACCTGATCAATCAATTGTTTTCATCGGACCGCATGAACAGACAGTTCCAGTCTCGTGAAAAAAACATCAAGCCCAATAAGCCAAGTAACGTCCATTCCACTCAAAATCCCATCACGAATTATCTCAACAGTCAGTAAAGACATAGCGAGTCGTTCGGACAAAAGATTTTTTTATTCCTGAAGAATGTCCATTGTCTAAAAAAAAAAAAGTATTTTTGACAACTGGATCGAGTCCCGTCAAAATTACGGAAAGATCAGTTCAGAAAAAATCCGACAGGCGTCGGCCTCGTCGATAAATAAAATTTCCAATATCGCGTATTAGGCCTGAAAAGGCCGCGTAAGTCAACGATAAAGCGTCGAATCAAAAAGAACGAAATCAGCATCCGTAAGAGCGCATCCGCATGTGCATGCAAGCGTACACATATGTGTATATACACGCAAGAGGGAAGAAACAGAGTACGAAGAGGTTAGGCCAGGCCAGATATATTTAACCCTCCTCCTTAGCACGCTCGGCGCACAAGGAGGAACAGACTTGCGCTCTGCGATTTAAATAAATGCTCGCTCCGAATACCAGTCATTGTTCCCGCGAGCGACGCTCACTTTACGTACGTGCGTGACTAACTTCAGACTGACTAACAGACTAACCGGTTGACTTCACTCGACTATCGCACAATAGGAAGACGGCGACCTCCCCGGTCTGTGCTCGAACGTAAACGAGAAACTACGAGAGTCTTGCCAAATCAGTCTGACATGTACCAGATAACAAACGTTAGAGAGACTGGACGTCAGATATTTCGACAGTCATTTAGGATAATTACCACGAGCGTCGGGAGCGTCGGCGTCGGCTTTAATTGTTTCGCCCAAAAACTTCTCGCGTCAGCACGATCGGCGATCGTGGCGCCATCTCGCCCCGTTTCAATCTTCCTCGTTGCCTCTCAACCACCGTCGCCAACCCCCGAAAACACGAGTTCCGGTCAATCTCGTAAACCGGAAGTGACGCAATTCTCACATCCATCACCGCGCACTGCCAATAACCTTTCGACCTCTGTCAATGGATTTTTCCAAGCGTCCCCGCGACATACTGAAGACTGTCAACGCGCGAAGCGCCATCTAGGCAGTAACTGGAGCGTCCGCGCATGCGCGGTAAGCGGCTTCGGTCTCAATTTTCCCATAACCGTAAAAACGCGTAATCCAAATACCGTGAAATCGTTGGTTAATAATTCGATATCAAAATGGAGGACAATGACAGAAAGTCTCATCGACGCCAGCGTCCCTACCGGCGCTCTCGGGACTCGAACTCGAAGTTATGTCTCTACTTTCACTCCGATGTCTGTTACGCGCCTCGACAATGGGCTCTCGCATCCAACTTCTCAGCCTTCTATTCCGCCTCCTTCTACTTCTCGACCATCCGCCGCCGCCGCCGCCGCCGTTTCTCGTTCCTTCTCCTTCGCTCCTGATCCTTTTTTTTTCCCTCGTCTTTCGTCTTACGACCGTTCTGCTACCGCTATGTGTTCCTGGGCTGCTGCTTGCCGGTGCATACGGATTTGAGTAATAGCGGCTACCTTCAGTCGGGTTACCTCAGCACGAATACCGGGTGTCCCGGACTTTATTAAAAGCCCAGGATTACCGAACGAAATTACAGGCTCGCTACAGTTGGCATCGTGGTAATTAATTTTTTTTTTTTTTAACATAATTACAACCTTTAAGACTGTATTACGAGTGGGTTAGGAGATAAGTCAGACTGCGACCGATAATCAGGAGGTTCGGCGCGTCGACTTGACCGTATGAAAACGTCACTCGAATCACCCATGGATAAGTACCTGGACGATTCGTTCTCGAGCGCTGTCCTTTTTACTGATAAGAGCGTGCTGATGATTTTGATAAGGTCACGTGGGCGGATGGTTATCGAGTCAACCTTCTCCGTATCATGGGATCGTTTAACGCTTTGAGGTATGACCGAACCAATCGCTTTATAAGTTCCTACGAATATACCTTGAGGCCGTCATATTATTTTCGGCAGCAAAGTTTCTGCTCCTCGTCGCGCGTCCTACGTGTACGCAGAGAAAAGTCTCGGGTGAAAAAAGTTCCTTACTCGTCGGACACCCGGTACGTGGCTGCAAAATCAATTAGAGCCTGACCGGTTAAAAGCACGAAGTAAACCGAGGCAACTTTTACGATTCTTCCAAAAAATGTTTAAGGCCCATTTGACCGTAATTACGGCATTTCACACAATGATTAATTAGCTTGCACGATTTTCTTCGGACACCCCTTATACACAAAAAAAAAAAAAATCGGACACAGGACCGTCTAATACCCAAGTAAAGCATTTTGGTAGCCAGCTCCAAGGACGTCAGCCGACATAAACGTTTCCGCCCACGTTATCGAGCATTAAAGATCTGTTATTTTCGGTCACCCCTTATACGGTCAATAAAACCAATCGGGTTTCGCACAAAATTGCACACCGTCCTGTAGCCAACATCGACATGTAAAAGCATAACATATCCAAGACTTAAAAAGAGAACTCAAAAAAAAAAAGAAAAACCTAAAATCCCACTAACCCCGTTCAATCAATCGGTAAAGTTCAAAGCACCGTCCTTGAGACACTTGCGAAACATTTATTTCGCGACACCCTATAGACACTCCATAAAGGAGCACCAGCGAACGCCCACGCGATGATATTGCCTCAGATGTCGCGTATTTCATTCCGGCTCGCCCACCTTCGAGAAGTCCCCCGTTCGCCACGCATCGTCCCTATACTTCAGGGGCCACCTTCCTCGGTTCCTCCTCGCTAAAGAGCATCGGTCTTCCTCCTCCGAGGCATCTTTCTCCTCCTGGCGACGGGGTCACGTTGCACTCGCGCCGGTATGCGACTCGGGCGCAGGTAGGTATAGGCGCAGGTAACGTAAGGGCGGACTCTCAAGTCGGGAGTCGAAAGATTTATCGCCGTGAGTCAGACGCCGCGTAAAAAATGGGCAATTAAACCGAGTACATCTATACGAGACGAGTCCCAAGATTCTCCACCGCAAACTCCACCACCTCCACCGCCACCACCGCCACAACCGAAGACTTCGGCAGGCCACCTCCTCTCGGTAGGTACACGACCGTCGAAGACGAAGCTGTAAAAGAGATGAATTTCGCCACTTTCCCTGTCTCTCGAAATCCACTCGAGCCAAACAGGCTGCCACGAGGAGAGTTACCCGCCAAGGGATTTATGAGGCCGCCATTTCTTTTCGCGAAAGTAAACTCGAACCCAAGTATATACACGTGATTCCGGAATTTCGTGATTAAAGAAAAATTTTCTAATTTTGAGGGGGGAGAAAAAAAATTTTTTTTTTTTTTTAATCCGATCATCAAAATCCTAGACGAAAAACAAAAATGATGAAAATCGGTCGTGAGAATTTAATCGTCCGCCTTCGAGAATGTATCAGGCGCGCACGACGCTCAGACGTTCCCGACGGCCGGTTTAGCCGTCATCGGCGATTTCGTTCGGCAGGACGCCCGGCTTTTTTTTTTTTTCTTTTTTTTTTCATCGGCACTCGGACGACTCAGTGCCGTATCTGAAATTTTACAAAATCGGGCGCTTACGCGCCATTTACCTCTGCGTGGCCAATCGACGGCGTTAAGTCCGTAAACGCTTTGAGCGCAGCCGTGCGCGCAGCACATATGTAGGTCGTTCGAGATTCAATCTAAGCCTTTACGAACCGAAGGACCACGTGGCTAGTGTAAACTCTGCGCCAAGCTGACTTAAGCGTGCCAATAATAAAACCTTCCGGCAATGTGGGTTTAAGGGTCAATCGATAAACGATATAAATATTGACTGGCTTATTGTGAACGCCCCTTTAAACGTCCCAACTGGAGACTCATCCCTTGACTGAAATGACAAATCGCGTGAACCGATGACCTTTTACGAATAGCTACGTTCACGGAGACTCTTATTCCCGTATAGGATTTTATTGAGACTGTCATGGCGATCGATAACCTCCATGTAAATATATATATATATATATATATATATATATATATATATATATATATATATTTACTGATTAGGCTGACCCATACCCGTATTCACTTATACATTTTTCCACCCTTCAATCTTTTTTCTATTCTTCGGCCAGGGAATTAGACTTTGATAAAAATGGGGGAGAAATAAACAGGATTATCAGGAAGGAATAAAAGGCCTCTGTTTACCTTCAAATAATTGAGCGATCGGACGGACGTAGTCATGATTCTCGAGTAATAAATTTTTTTTCACCCAGATAGTGAATTTTGAAAAATGAATTTTTTTTTTCACGATTTTTCAAATACAAATTTTTATCCCCGTTCTACTGCAATCCGTCATGTTTCTTCGGTACGTTTTGAATCTCGCGGTAAAAAAAAAATGGAGCTTCGAGCTGAGCAGCTCTGGATCTGCATTAAAGTTAAATGTCCGACGTTAAAAAGCTCTTATCAACATTGCTAATGGATTCTGCGGACTCGCGGAGAATCGCGATGACGCGCTCAGAGCGAATATCGCTACGTAAGCGAGCAGACGTAATCAAATCAATTTCGAAAATCAAAATTACCCGTATATGTTAATGTGACAGTAAAGAAAAAAAAAACCCCCAACAAAGTAAAAAATACGCAATTAGATCGATAGAAAAAAAAAAATTACAATTTTTTTTATTTTTCAAAAAAAAAACAGTCACCATTCAAGGATATTTTTACGGCATTCCAGTCGTGTCGATGGACTCTGATTCCACTTGCCAAGTCTACCTTGACGTTAGGTTAGGTTAGGTTAGGTTAGTTACAGAGTTCAGGGGCGTCTTTGTGTAATGGACGATTGAGGGTAGGGTCAGAGCCTGAGAAATAACGCTGGGGCTGAGCGCATTCGGTTATATCGTCAAATATCGATTGTCGTACTGCGACAGGAGCGAAGGGGTTCGAGGGGGGGGGCCCCCGCTGGTGGTTGCCAGCGGACATACGGCCCTGAGACATCAACCTTTGCGCCACTGGAATAAATCCGCGGATCGCCGTTCAATGCCAAATGGCGTCTAAATCGCGCGTCAAATCGAATCCCCCCTTTCTAAAAGGATTACGAGACGTCGGGTGACAATTGAATTTGGAAAATTTCAAAAAAAAAAAAAAATCCTTCGCCAAAAATATAATCCCAGTGACGAATTCGTAACGGATAATAAATTCGAAGAAAAATAAAAGTCACAGTACTCGACGCTCGCTTGGTCGAACGATCCCATTACCGGAAAGAGCCTAAATTTCAAAATTGGATGCCGAACGCGACCTATATCGAAATTTTTCAAAAAAAAATTTTTTTATTTTCGCACAAGGGTAGTTCTCCTATTCCCAGGATAATACGTCCCTGAATCGTGACCGGAAATCTGTCGCATAACCAGACCCACAGACTGGGATTTTTTTTAATTAATTGCACCCCCCCCCCATCATACCTTTTCATACGTCATTTCCGTTTCACTAGAGAATTATAATGGCGAACCCCGTTGTTCCCTGGAGACCCCGTAATCTGTTGGCAACCCTCTATTTTCTTATGCACTATTTTTATTCGCTACGGGTTAACCACGAGTGTTCGCGAAGTTTGCCGAAAAATTTTCGAGACGAGGAAGCGCGGATGATAATGGCGCCGGATTGTATGAGAGAAATTAAAAAAAAAAAAAAATCGACGCACGTACTGCAGTACGATCGTGCAAATAATATACAGTGTTATATATACAGATAATTATTGAGTAATAATATCAAAATGCCTCGCCCCGACGCAACGGATAATCATTATATACAATTATATACAGTCTCGTGTTCCCAGGATTCGAAGGAAAAAAAAAAAAACAAAAAAAAACGAATTATTTGCATCGATCTATACGCCTAGGCCGCGGGCCGATCTTCCAGTTTGCGGCTGCGGCTTTGGTTGCGGTAAGCTCGGCTCGCCGTAAGCCACTGCACAAAGGGTGTCGCAGAAGTAACGTCAAAAAAAAAAACTGCCTTTGACCTATGAGACAGATTCTAACAATAGACCAAAGGACGATGCATGGTCAATTTAAAAAAAAAAAAATTTCATAAAAAACCGATAGAACGTTAATAAACAATGCTCTCGTAGGTACTTCAAAGGTGCGACACCCTGTACATAATACACAGGAATAACGTACAAGGTGTATTCTCAACGGAATTGAAAAAAAAAAATTTTGAAAACTGGACTTCCGGTTCTCTAATTCATTCAGTACCTCAAAGATAGCATTGTTGAACTTCATTGTTAAAAAATCATCATTCTAATGCGATTAATTCAAGATCACACTGTATGTCAAATGTATACAGTGTCCATAATTAATTACATAATCTTACACGCGTGAAAACGCGATGTCTTCCATTGTTTTCTAATAAATTAAGCAGATTGAAAAGTACGTTAATTCAAAGTAGAAAAATTTATTTTCAAAAGTAGCTAAGCCTCTTTTACGACGAATCCTGGACCACGGATGTTCGTATTGTAACAAGTTAATCACTTCCGCTAGATCTTGTATTATCAATAAATAAGCGTCCGAACGCGAGATAAATGCATCTGGAAAAGAATCGTGTTACTCACCATGCAGGAGATCTTCGTAAACACACGTCGCTGGCTGAAAGCACTGTGCACACAAGATTCAAATCCACAGAGTATCTCTAAGAGAGCCAGGATCCTTCTTTGTTACGTTATCTAGTCTCTCTCATACCTTTCCCCGTAAGAGATCGTCTGCCTCTCACACGCGCACGCGGAATACGAAGTTCTGTCAAAAAACGGAACGCAAAACGGAACTAAAAACGCGCACCCAACCAAACGGCACGCGGGTTCAGCGGCCGACTGAAAGGATGCAGTTGCCGTCGGCCCGCCATGCTCCTTCGTGAATCTTCGTGAACCCTCGTGAACCTTCGTTATATCTTCCCCCTCTCCCCGGCACCGCTCTGCTAATAGAACCATCCCCACTCCCGGCAGACATAGACAAAGCGGCTGCGCGCGCATCCAGACATTTTTAACCCTCGTAACCCCCACCACTTTCTCTTCAGTCTGCCGTAAACCGTTCGCTGAGTAACTGCATTTGCACTTGAGTCAGCGTCGGGTTATGTCGGGTTATGCTATGCTGCTGATTTACTTGCGCCGTTGAACTTTGAATAATGAAATTCGATGAAATGTACTGTTTAAAGAAGTTCAGGTGATGGGCGGGAATTGGACACGATTATGAAAAGGAGATTTTATGGATTTTACAGCGAGGGAATCGATGCCTTGCGTATTTGAGAAGCTTCTAGAAGGCGTTAGGGACGCTGTAAATTCTGGTGATGTACTAAATTCTACGGTACTATTTTTATCTCTGAATGATTTATTGCTACTGGTTACGTGTAATATTGCGTTTCGATGATTGGTCGAGCATTGAGAATAAAAGTGTTCCGAGGGACACGGTGCGTTACCTTCTCTCTCGTTTCCTCTTATTTATCACGCAACTGCCTATTGCGAAATTCGTTCTCGGTCCCGGTTTCTCTCCTCGATACAACCGGTTTCACTTCCCATCCGCCCTCTCTTGTAAAAAGCACTAATTACTATATCCCGCTTACCGATAACGATACGCCGGATGCTATTACAGTCAACGCTGTTACTGATTATAGACAATCAAGTCGGTAACCTTACTGTGCGTACCGTACTAGATTACCGACGGAGTAAATTGAATTATTTTAAAAATGCCTTTTTCAGGAAACACAGTTCAATCTAGTATTTCGTAATTTTAACCTACTGAAATTTTGCCCGAACCACCAAATAAACGCTGTCGAAATTTTTAAAAAACAAAAATGGCCTCTACTTACTTTTGAAGGTGTTTACTATCTTTTTCTCTTCGCGTGCATGATAACGAAAAACTTTTTTACGAATCTGAAAGTGTTTTCTCGTAGAACATTCTAGAAAGTGATAAGGTAATGCAACGACTTGTTCTACCAGAAGATTAAAGTATGTTCATCCAATATGGACTTTTTTTTCGACAACTACGTCACTTTGTCGCGATACCCGAAAACAGGAATCGTTATGGCTGTTTTCACTGAGCGTCTTCTGGCAGGATGGCTTCGCGTCCTTTCCCTCAGTAAAAATTCGATGTCAGGTTTTATCGAAATTTTGATTTTGTAATTGTTCTCGCTTTATTCGTACTGTGATTGGCTGTCGGTGTCGACGGTTGACGAGTTTGAAGGTTTAAAAAAAAAAATGCCAATCGCTTCATGAAAACGTTCATTGGCGTACGTTAATAATGAAGAATAGTAAAATTAGCTTAGTCGATATGAGCTAATAGTAAATGGCCGACTGTCATGTCGAAAAAAAAAAGTTTTTTATTTGGTCAATTTATCACGTGCCCACATATTTTATTTCATCTTAAAAATCAAAATATACGCCACACGCGTTAGCTTCCCCTCGTGACTAGCTTCGTGTGGATCGTAACGTTTTGCTGTTGTTTTTTTATCTCTCGCTCCTTCCGTTTATCTCACGAGATAATTTTATCTCACGAGATAATTTTATCTGATTAATCGCTTCTACATATAGTTTAACAATTGGTGATTAATTTGAAAATAAAAAATGATATGCACAACGTTACCTGGAATACTCGTGAAAATCACTATACAACTACGTGAGTTAATTCGTTATTCGTATTTTTTAAGTGAATCTGTGTAAAATAAAAATCTTTTCGATCTTTCTTATAGTCAAGATCGACGTCATTACCTCGTGATGAAAATGCTACGTTATTTTTTTTTCAACATTTTTTTTTTTTTTTTTTCAATGTTTCAGCGACACTTCTTCGGACGTTTCACCGACCCAGAAGACAAGGCCAGTCTCCACGAAGGTTCCGACAAATTTAACGGTACCTTCTACATTCTCGGGAGCGATCCACTTCGCGACAATGGCTTTCTTGTCGTCGCTGTTACGATGTGTGATGGAATTCTGGAAAATATTATTTATTTTAATTATCAATCTTAACTCAAAAATTGATAACGATGGGCGATGGCATTTTGGAAAAGATTATTTATTTTAATTATCAACCCTAACTAAAAAATTTATTACGATGTGTGAAATATACAAGTTTACGACATTATAACGTTATCGCGAATACTTTTATTTTTCTATCTGTTTCATTGTTAACGATTAATTATAATATATTAATTAAATTACTTATTACCTTAGATCCTCCCGAACAATCCATTGTTTGAATATTCTTGTCAGTCTCGCTCACGTCAAAATGTCCAACAATCTCGTCGTTGATTCGCGCTTGCAACAAGAATCCTTTGAATCTTTTATCATTGGTGCTTTCCATAGAGATCTATCGATCATTTAACGTATAAGCTATACTCTATTCAAAATTTCATTTTGGATTTTATTTTACATTTTTTTTCGTCTTTCTAACCTTAACTTCCTGGCCAGGCTTGACCGCGCGCTTGTCTACGACGATCCTGAACGGCGACGGGGTTGCTTGAGGCTCCGCCGGATGTCCTGGCAGAAGCGATTTGCAAACCGAAGTGGGGGCGCCACCGGAAAATCCATTAACTGCTACAACGGCTGCAGCCAGGATGGTAAAAAAGTGAAGCATTCTAAAAGAAAAAAATAAAAAATTTTCATTTTTCAAATCCTCCACAAAATCCTATTTTCCAAAGCCTGATATCCCTACTAAATTCAAATTAACGTAGACGATGCATATGGCTTGCAAAATTTTATTTTGCAATGCTCTAAAAAAATTTGAATAAAAATTTTTTCATCATTTTGCAACCATTAATTTCTCTCCGTCCGTTCTTTTGTTATTATTCCAATAATCATCGTACCGTCGTATCTCTATTATCAGACCCACTTTATTCCCTTAGCTTTTTTCTAACTGAATAATTTTCTCTCTCTGAAATTAACGACAATCACAATTGTAGAAGGAAGACAATAGCGGAATAGTGTTTTGAATTTTTTTTATTATTATCGCACATCCTAACAATAGCTAACTCGATTGTAAATCGCATCGCGATACTCATTCGCGGCTGCTATTATCTACTGTTGATGTCATTGACACTGTTTTATTACAATCATCTTCCTTTCCATTCGAGTCCATCGATTTCTGAGGCTATTCACCGTTCAAGGTTCCGCGGCCAACTTCAAGAGATTGTAGTCGTACTTGAAAACGTCTAAATAGAACGTAGACAGCAGCCACAATTTTCTCCCCGTTTCTAGGGTGCACCGCGAGTACTTAGTAATTAGATTGCGCGAGGAATAGTAAATTTAAAAAAAAATAAATAAATAAAAAAAAAATAAAAATAATCACGTCAACGTTCATTGACGTTTGCACTGTCATTATTAATTATATTGCAAATTCATGCTAAACTATGTACTGCTTTTTTAATAGCTGTTATCGATAATTCAGACTCTTCTTATCTCGATAAAATTACACACGTATGTCTAATTCGTATAAAATTCTTGCAGGCAACAATCATCGTGCTAGTAATTTTCATCGTTAACGTTACTACGACAAAGGACGACCTTGATGAACGTTCACGAAGCTGGTCGGCCATTTTGAAAGGTGCTTAGTCTCTCTTGGGATCCAGCGGAAACTCATAATGACTATTGTACGCGTTGATTATACATACGTTAACAAGGTGTTTTGTTATTGTCTATGGAATAGTTATGACAAGCAATGCTGAATAGAAGCGTATGATAAATTTCAATGTCACGTCCGTCATGCTTGAATTATAACAAAATTTGGTGAAGATTACGACAAGAGAAAATACACTGGCGGATCAGATTATATTTTAGCTTGTCTGAAGAATTTTATATTGTCTAGAGATTGTTTCTTCGGAGTCAGTGAAATTCATTGTTATTTATTGTCAGAAGAAAAGTGTAAAAATTACAATGGTCTATTGGTCACAGAGGAGCTGTTCCAGTTATTTGTGATATTTTTTTTTTGAGGTGCTTTTTGAGTTGCGTGGAGATATAAGTGAATTGAATATTTTTGAATTCTCTTTATGGGGATTTTTTAGTCTTTTTTTTTTAATAATAACTTCTTTAGGGTGTTTTTGAGTTGCATGCAGCCACAAGGGAATTGAATATTTTTGAATTCTCTTTATGGGGATTCTTTAGTCTTTTTTTTAATAATAACTTCTTTAGGGTGTTTTTGAGTTGCATGCAGCCACAAGGGAATTGGATATTTTTGAATTCTCTTTATGGGCATTTTTTAGACTTTTTTTTTAATAATAACTTCTTTAGGGTGTTTTTGAGTTGCATGCAGCCACAAGGGAATTGGATATTTTTGAATTCT
>JARQSW010000394.1:718063-755451 GCA_030142375.1 Calameuta pallipes
CTTTATGGGAATTTTTTAGACTTTTTTTTTTTAATAATAACTTCTTTAGGGTGTTTTTGAGTTGCATGCAGCCACAAGGGAATTGAATATTTTTGAATTCTCTTTATGGGGATTCTTTAGTCTTTTTTTTAATAATAACTTCTTTAGGGTGTTTTTGAGTTGCATGCAGCCACAAGGGAATTGGATATTTTTGAATTCTCTTTATGGGAATTTTTTAGTCTTTTTTTTAATAATAACTTCTTTCTGGTTAATTTATATTGGCAAATGCTCCAGGCGTCTAGAGGGAGCAGCTCGAGCTCTTTAACTCGAGCTGTCCTTTCACTATTGGGCAAACGCTGTGACTCGTGCTGTTACTTCTATGTTAAACAGTGATCGCTGAGAATAAATGTCGACTTGAGTTTAAAAAAGGAGATAAGCATAGAAAGAGTGAAGAAGTATTTTTCAAGTAACTCGAAGAGGCTGATATAAAATATTTTGAGTTAGGAAAGTATCTGGTTATTGCTCGGATGAAAAAAACAAATTAAGGGCTCGTATTCAATAAGCGATTTTATTATTTATACTAGTGGCCGATAATTATTTATTATTACTGTCGTTAAACGTTAAGCCGATCTTGTTACTCATCGAGCTTGAAATCGCCAATAATCAAACTCATTGTCGTGCCGATTATCATTTCTAGTTCATTGATTTTCTGATTAATACATTTGCCCACAGATTATAACGATTTAATCGGTAAGCAATGAGCTTGTTATCAGTCGATTTGTTATCAGTATATATGTTCAAATGTCAAATTTTGAGTTTATTAACAATATTTAATTTTCAATAACGTTACATCTAGTACGTTAATTTTGGACAAGTTGGTAATGAAATTTCATACCGGATTAAAAATTATTCTTTGATCCAGAAAAAAAATTAAAAAATCTCTCCTGTCTGTCATTAAATGATTTTTCAAAATTCTCCCGGACTGCTAATATGAAAAACGAAAGTCACAAAGTACAATAAAAAAAAAAATTTCTTCAATGACCAATTACATTGGATCAAACGCAACAAATAAAACAAAAAATATCCCTCGTCTAAGAAACATATTAAAAAAAATAATTTTGAAAAAATTAAATATCAATTACACGATAACAATTATTCGTATTGCCAACTTATACTCACGTGATCGTTGATGCTCGTTTCTTATCGATCAATGAAAATCCAAAATTGACGGACTCCTTTTTCAAATTTGACGCGTAAGGCACGACTTTTGATTACGGAATGAAGCTCGGGAAGACAGATCGGCTCGTTATATTCTTTCACTTCTCCCACCGCTCAGTTGGCACTGCGCGAGGAATTCGCCGGGATCGTGCGAATTTGCGAAAACTAACGAGGATACGTCATTTAAAAACTCATTGCCATACCGAGCACGCATTTATCCATTTGACACTTCATTGTCAAGAATCATTAAATAGCAAAGACCGAAGAAAGACGTGGAAATTGAAAACAAAAAAAGTTTTAAGTTTGCATTCATTCTTGGAAACGAAGAAAACTCAAGCTTTACTTTATACTTGACTACTACTCATAATTCGCCTGCAGACTTTGCTTTGCTATTTTTCCATTTTTTCACTACAGATATATTCGCTGAAGACAAACGTGTAACCCTGAAATTGATTTCTGTCGAAACCTTATATATATATATATATATGTATATATATGTATATATATATATATGTATATGCTTGTGCATTACAAATGTGCAAAGTTGAAGGAGAAATATATATATGTATATTGCAAGGTACCATAAAATAATGGAATTACCAAAGAGTATATATATGTTTGTTTTTTCAAAATTTTAAATGTAATTTTTTCTAAGCCATTTTTTGTGTCATTTCTTTGATTACGTTGATCGTGAGATTGAGTAAAAATTAATTAAAACCTTCTTAGAAAACGTTTAAAATCTCAATCTGGAAAATGACAGCTTACCAAGGCTACTTCAGTGAGACGTTTTATTATGGATTTTATGTAAATTACGTTGGGTTCGAGATATAATTATATATTGCAAAGAAGCACCTGTATTACCGTTATTAATCATTTACTGGATATTTATGCTGGCTAAAATCTTTATCATTAATTCTTAATTAGCAGTACAGGACCACCTTGACACTTGGTGCCTTTGGGCATCGAATGATCGGAAAACGAATGTCAATCGAATCTCAGAATTCTAAACTAGTGTTAAAAGCAGATATTGTAAGGATAAAAAATTCTATTTGACTTTCTTTAACCAATCGTTAACGGCGCTTAACGTGCAAACTTTAACCTAAAAATTAATAAGGAAAATAAATTTGTCATTATGTATATAAGGAAAAAAAATGGTAAAAAATCATTTAACTAAAGTAACGCGTACGCGAACCAAGTACGAATGTACCTGGTGATTACTTGGCTTTGTTGAATTGTGGTAAAATCGAATCGGCAAAGTTTCCTGCTTTTAATTTCCGGTAATAAAGTCAGGATGATAAATCACTGGGAATAACCGGTATTGGCCGACATATGTGAAAATAATGAGAAAATCTTCGGGTTCTTATCCGGACAGCTGACGAGTAGAAAAATAATTGAATAACAAAAGTTTGTTGCTTTAGTGATTCTTTGTTATGAGTTATTATTTTTTTTAAAATGGGATTGACGCGTTTAAATTTTCAAAACTTACCATTTTGTTTATGTGTGTATATATACACACATGTATATAACAGCTGTTCAGCTATTTTCTTCAATTAATTTATTGCGAATCGAACAAAGACGCGCACATGTCACGCAGTATGTTTGCACAATGCGAATTCCATGAAATTAAGTAAATTTATTATGTGATTTATAAGAAACAGTCGGGATTTCCTTATCGAAGTGCCGATTGCGAAATGGCAGTAAACTATCAGTGACTAATAAATCGACATTGAACTTTGAATATAACAATTATTAGGTAATTGTAAAAAAACGTTTATTAACAACAAAAAAAAAGTACAAAAGTATAGGGATAAAGAAGAAAAAAAGAGTTATATCGAATAGAAAATTTTTGTTAACAAGCACGAAGAGGAATGCAAATTTTTGTGTTAATTTTGAATTTTTTCGTTCCGTCAAATATAATGGATGACTTTTTTGGATTTCTTTTTTCTTCTTCCACTATTTTTACCTTATACTAATGAAAAACACGAAAGACAATTTATCATACGTGGGTTGTACTTTATTTAGTCATCGCCGTTGATAATGAATTCATGAAAAATATAGTAAAACGATATTGTATTAATTAAATAAGACGTAACAAAAATACTAGACAAATCGCGCCGTACGTAGCGACGTAGAAGAATAATTAATAAATAATAATTATATGTAATGACGTCGTGAGCGTCGCGACGTTCGCCGTCGACGCGTCGTATAACGATACGCGAAGGCACTAATTGCGAGCGAATCGTTTAAGCGGTTATCGATGAGACTTAATTTTTTTCTAAAAAAAAAAAAAAGATCTTAAACATATTTTCAAAATTTATTTTCAAATCAAACGATCGAGACTACGTCGTCTTAACGATAAAAGGATGCGCTAAAAGGAGAGTCCCAGACAAAAGTTTTCGTTACGTCTCCACTCGAATCTTTTAAACTCTTCATAATTTAATTTTTTTTTTTTTTTTCCTTATCAATTCTCGCGCGCAGTACAAATACAAAAGTCCTCGTCCCCCTAGCGCTCCGTTCAAAAAGTACAAATAGAATGTGATTACGCGATAAAGGACTTTGCCCTTTAATTATCATTATTATTATTATCATTCCGAAAATCGGTTTTAAAAAACGAGCCTAACTGCGCAGTCGCACGAGCGTTCTCAAAACTTAACGAACAGTCACGTGGTCAAATTTTTCGAAATTCATTATCAGCACCGTCAGCATTGTTGCGTCTCGCTCAGTTACATTCGGATGAACAAGGAAAGATCCACTGATACTGTTATCAAATTGGTGCCGTTAAAAAATTTCGAAAATAATCCCATGACGTAATTTATCTATTGAGAGTAAAATAAAAATGAAATGAAAAATCGCCTAACCGACAACAATCGATAATCGAATTGTAGCGAAAAATAATTTATTCAACAATGTTCAACGCACCTGTAAACGCTTAACAGTGTAACACATACGATTGCTGTGTATAGTAATAGAGCTTCTCGTATAGATCGAACTACAACACGTGATTAATTAATTAATTAATTAATTAATATTTCAATAACAAAGAACGACAGTTCTCATATAACACATTTAGAGATTACAGTACGCACAGTACACGCGATATATTGCTTTTAAAATTTTTTTTCTTTTTCCTCTTCGATTATTGTTATTACGAATATACATATATATTGGTCCGTGTGCTTTTGTATATGTGTATATGTGTATGAGAGGAAGAAACGAAGGTGATAAGAAAAGTGAAAAATTAAATCACTTTTTTCTTCTTCTTAAACACCCTGTATAGCTTGAGCACTCTCGCATGCCAAATTTTCATTTTTGTTTTTTTTCAATATAAAAATTGTCGCTTCTGGACCCACCAAAGGAATTTAATTATTCCACGATATGGCTCGATACACATATGCATATGAGAAATAGAAAAAGGATTTTGTACAAACGAAAAAAAAAATAATAATAATCCTTCTCAATATTTAAGTACAAACCGTGTAAAAAATATCGTATAAAATCTTTATAGTTTTGTAAGCTACGGATCTGCCTACCACCGCTGTGAAGTTTGGCATTAAAGGCTCATTCGTTTAAATAATATTGGACTTCACTTTCAAGATTTGTTTATGGATAAATGCTATGTTCACGGGAATTGGGTAACAATATATGCGACTTGTATGTAAATATTATTATATAATCTCTGTATAAGAATAATATAAATTCCAGTATATCTTCTAGTCTATGAAAATATCAAATTTGGCCTACGAAAGTCCAAGCTGATACATACGTACAGTATGTATGTGCATGACGGTTTTTTTAGTGAATTAATTTTTGGATTTACAGGACTGGTATATTATTACAAAAAGATAAGAGTTGCCCCGAGTGTGGTGTAAGGAAGAAAAAATTAAATAGCAAAAAAAAAATAAAATTAATCTTCTAGAGCATTAAGAATATTAAAGCGCATATTATAAATACAATATCGTATAGTTGCGAATGTTTTTCGCGGGAAAAGAAAAAAGGAAAACGCATATTTCGAATTCCTCTGCGTGCATAATATATGTATATATTAATACCTCTGTGATATAAAATTAAATGTGGCGCAGGAAGAGTCGTGGGCGATGCGAAATGAAGATTCGAACGATAAGAAAATGATAAGGGAGCAGATAGATAAGAGCGAAGGAAATGGGTAAAAAAGAACGAAACTAAAATTATAATTTTCATGCATGTACCTATATAGTATATACATATATCGTGCAAAAAAATAATAATAATAATTCAATGCTGGAACTTTTTCGCGTGTCGTTTGATTCTGGCGCGTTTTGTGTCTTTGAGAACTCGAGGAGGAAACGAGTGTTTGGCGTGTTTGTGTTTTTGTATCGTGTGAATCTGGCTTTTTGCGTGTAAATAGTATATAACGATATACAAATCTCAGGGATATATTCGGCCTTAAGATTGACGTTCTTGACGAACGATTTTTTCTATGCCGATTAGCGATTTAGTACGCAGGGCTGGTAACTGTAGAAACCTGCTTCGATACTTGCCGCTCGCCCTGAGCGAGGGCGCCACTCTTCGCTGCATTAAATTTGAGCCATGCGTCGTAACCGTAAACGACCATGGCGCAAAATCCGAAAAACTGAAAGGGAAAGTAATATTAATTATTGAGTTTTTGAATTTAGAATTTTGAATGAATTTTTTGGTTTACGGTGACATTTTTATTTTTCCCGTTATAAATTTTTACTTACCGCCGCCACGCCGAAGGCTTCGGAATGTTTAGCGTAATCAGCTACCAGGGCTGCTGCGATTAGGTAGAAAATGGTCCAGATTGTGCAGAATATGAATTCCTGAAAAATATTTAAAAAAATTTTTTTATATCTTTTTATATACGGATATACGCGTTTAGTGCTGATATAGCTATTACTGTATATGGTGACCTTGTGAAAATTAGATAATATAGTAAACGAATCGCTGGAAATTATTTTATGATAGAAAATTGATTATTTCAAGCGAAAGTAGATCAGATTAATTGGTGTTTATATTAATGATAGATTAACGATTAGATTAATGTTTCTAATAGCGGATGAAACTTGAACTCCAATTGCATAGATTACAAGTGAACTGATAAAACAAATTAAAATCTAGCGTGCCGGTATTTGTTTTTTTAAACGAATAAATAATTTTACATGTCGATAACGAGTCGCAGTGCAACGCTAATTGTTATCGTATAATATTTTACTGATTATAAACAGTAGGACGTACAAATGTTTGTTGATAAAAACGTGTTTGACACTTTGACGTTAGTTTAGAAAATATTTATCTCAGCAGCACCGGGTGCTCGTTATAAAATATTATGTATGCAATATGCTTGACAATGAGTAACGTATGTAAATTAAAAGCTACAATAATCCAAAATAATTTTCGAAAATTTCAGCAGCCCTGTTTATCAGCACAGACCGTTCCCAAAAAAACGACAGTGAACAGCTGAAAATTGAAAAAGTTGCTTACAATTTTCAACCATGGAATCTTGAAGAATTTCTCAACGACGTGGAAGAGATAAAGAGCCAACAAAATGCCCGTGAACCAAAATCCTCCCATGGCGACAGTATTGAACCAGCCGCTGCGACTCTCGCGGCTGAATTGCGAGACTGTTATGCAGATGAAGCCAAGAAGATTGAGAACCTGTAAAGATTCAAAAAAAAAACAATAATTAAAAACAAAAAATAACAAAAAAACAAATGAAAATAGTCATACAAGTTCGCCACGCGATCCCATATCAAAATCTATATTCACAAGTAACAACAGGACTAGAAGATTATAAAAATTCTTTTACAAAAACTAAAAATATTTTTAATCCATTTTCAAAATTATTCTTTACCAGCAGTACGAGCAGACCAAGAAAATAAACTTCGACTAATCGTGAAAAGCAGACGATGAACAAGGGAACCGACGATCTGGCAACGGTTCAATGATAACCCATAAGGCCGTGACGATAGGATTTATCACGTGTAAAAAAAAAAAAAAAAAAACCCTATAAAATCCTCTATCCAGTAACAAGAAAAGAAATTGCCGTGTAAAAAATTTCGTAGCACGTGGCCAGACTGTCAAAGCCAAAACCCAGTGGACGTATAAAAGGGGATAAAAAAATATCCAGCATCGCGTTATCTCTTATCTGCAACAAAGCAGGGATTCTCAATTAAAAATTTTCAAATTCATCTCTAAAATAATCTCTTACCACTTGAGCCACTTTCAGCATCCCTGGAATCGTCCTTACGTAGGACGGATCGAACCTGATATTCGGCTGCACCGTAGTAGTGCTGGCCGTGACCGTAGTCGTCGTCGTGTGTTGTCCTGGAAAACCTTGCTCCATCTTTCCTGGTTATTCTAGAGAGAAGAAAAAAAAAAATTGTACAATGAGTCATAATCGATATTAAACGAATTCCGATACGCGTCACTTCTCGATTTAATACGTTACCGACAGTGCGAATACGACTTGGCAAACATCAATGAGGGAAGCTCCTATCGCCTTAAAGCTTACAGTCGCTTGAACTTATCGTCAAATGAGCGTCACGTTTTAGCAGCGGCAAATTCAGGACACTAAAACGTAACGGCCGACCAACGGACTCTTGATTTTCCAGGAGTTATCGCACGGATTAACATACGAGTAAATGGTGAACCGTGAGAATAGTCGATTCGCTATGAAAATAAAAATACGCTACCTACGCCATTGTTGGATTGATTATTTATATCCGTCAATCTTAATAAACGCTGGAAGATCGATGCGATATTTTCGTCGTCGCAGAAGACGCGACGTGGACGACGTCGCTACGAAATCGTCGAGCGACGCTAAGAACGACGACGGATAATATCTAATTGGCAAATGGACCCGGACGACGACGTCGTAAGTCAGCAAGGAAATTATGTCAGTAGCAGAAATACAAGAATTACTTAATATCGCCGAGTGAAATCATCGTTCGTCTCGAAATAGCAAATGACAGAGTCGAATCAGGGGCGGGACGGGAACCCACGCCTGGTAATATCAAACATGTAGGTCAAACTAAGCACCAATTATTCGATAGTAGATAGTCAAATGAATGTCCATTAATATTAAAGATAGTGAAAAATTTTACAATATATATCATGGATTAACGAAGCTCGAAATTACGAGTACGAATATAAAGATGTCGTCTTGTCGTGTAAAAGAATTTGGATTGTAAAATTTTCTTTTTTATCCTCGAGAAAATCCCGCCAACGTATTTCTCGAGATTTGACGCTTCTTTTTTTTCTTTTCAAACTAATTCAGTTCCACGCCCATCGAATCGGGGACTCGTATGCGGATTATCGAATGGGTGTCAGGCATCTTGGAAAAAAAAACTTTCAAAAATCTTTCTTTTTTACCCGGGAGAATACGAGTCTCTGACACTTGGCTGTTGGTGTTACGCTGGCTTTCCAAACATTGTCCGAGCACCTTGGGTTTCCAGTGAAATTTGAATTTTTCTTTTAAATTTTTCGAAATTACGATAGGAACGTTCACTCGATTTATGCTGCTAGTGGTTTGCCGGATTTTCTAGCTTAACTCGGCGTTGCCTTCACGTGTGTATTAATAGTGAAGAATTCTCCGAGAAGCGGGTCATTGAAATTTAACAACCTGCTGCTCCGATCGATTTTGACGGTTCAGGAATTTCGACGCCTTTTCGATTATGCGACGTTGATTTTGACACGTGTGCGTCTTATTTGTCACCGTTACTCACCTGCTTTACTGGGTGTAACGAAAACACGGTCACTAATTGTCGATTCTAAACACTACGGCACCGCTTGATTCGTTTTTCAACCTCGTCGATGAACTACGCGAGAGAACTAGGGGCGTTGTGCAGCCGTTTTGGCTACCTGCCTCAACCTTAGAATAACAAATACTAGTAGGATCTACCATTGGCATTGCGTTCTTGTTTTCGTCTCGGTCGATAACGTAGAACGCGGACTGGTGGCGCTGCGGTTGTCGCTTTCGTGAACTACGTAACGGACTTTTCTTTGGCACGATCGCAACTTATTTTGGATTTTTTCAAATATTAATCATACTGTCTTGTCTCTCTTGACACGTTTGTCAAAAAATTATAATCAGCCGATTTTTTTATTATTTCGTAATTATGAATAATGTGACTTGCTTAGCATGTGCTGCCTCTGGCGGATAAAATTGGTAGCGCGTTGAAGACGGATAATACGAACCATGTTGGTAACTCTCTTGGTATTATTGAATAAATTCGGATTGAATTTAACCGCTGATTATGGCGTAGAAATTTATTTTGTAATATCAAATGAAAAATATTTTACGCAAGGTATGTCTGTGCACATAATTATTTTGCTTAAAGCCAATCAAAGATTAGGAAGAAGAAACGTATAATATTAATGTAATTATTCAATAAATTATCAAATATTAAGTTTTCATTCAAATTTTTATATTTTTCATCACAATTGAATCAAAGGTATAACAATAATCATATTCGATCAGGTGTATCGAATCGTATAAAAATGCGTATTAAAGAGATACCGTATATCATTAAAGAAAAAGTTGACGCTCCAAGAATTATTTTTTTAAATCAAACCGATAAAATGTCACATAAAAGTGCAGTATCGAGAGAAAAAAAAAAACTTGTAATTTATCGCCTGTTCTATTTTTACGACTTTTCTATTTCCATTGTAACTACCATGAATTTGCTTCATCTCGTTTTATTGCATTGCTTAGATTCGCCCGAGTTGATCGCGTTCTAAACACAGTTCGTTCCGAAATAACTCGTGCGCTTTTGTTAAGACTTTCTTTGAGAAAGGAGGCCAAAGACCATTACAATTCGCAAGTTCCTAAGATCATCCAATACCGTTACTACCCACAAGCTCCTTGGATAAATTCACCAGCAGCGCCATCTACAAGAACCATCCATTTTAAGACTCAAAATTACACTCGAAGCTCAAATTTCAACTAAGACAAACTCCGACGAAGCACAATTCAAGCAGCTTAAAGAAGATGCCGGTAAAAATTAATTTTCAAAAAAGCCGTTACACCGTTTTCAAAAATATGGTACTTAAGTCCACCTATCGGAAAAAGAAAAATCTGCCAAAAAGCTTCGCAAGGCTGATCAATTCCTATTTTGCTATCATATACATATATATACATATATGTATACACACACATATAGAGAACTTGGTCAGCACCAGGTGCCCCATTGTGAACGGGGCTTAATTTCGAAAGTCGAGATGCAAGGCGAAAGCTTAGTCGGCGGAACGCGATATATTTACGCGGACGAGGAGACTTAGAAAATGGTGGCAGCGGTCCAGCCTTCGGTACCAAAATAGTGTCCGTACTTCTAGCCCGTGTACCGCGAAGTCTGCAGCAAAAGCCCAACGTAAATCCAGTGCTGCGCCGGCCGGGCCCCGAGAAAAAGCCACCACGAGATCCTCCGCGAGGCTCCCATGAGCGTGAGTGGATCCTTTGTCAGGATAACAAATCCTGGTCCATGTGTCTGCGTATGTGTGACGCCACTCCATATGAGGACTTGTGATAACGATTGTGTTAAATCGCGTTAGTGACGTCATCAGATTCGACTATATCCCACATCCTCGTCACGGGATCAGAATAATTTCGTGATTTTTTTTCTCTCGAAGGAATCAATTTGAAAATTTTTGATTTTTTTTTTTTTTTTTTTTTTGAATTTTCATCTCTGTAGTCATTTATATGTATATACAAAGATTGGCATATTACGTTTTTTTTTTTTTTTTTTTCAAATCATAGACTATCCAGCATGGAAGCTTTGATAAGGGACAAGATAAATCATGAATTTTTAATGTTGAAACGTAAGATAGAAAAATATACTTTTTTTCATTTTTTAATGGGAAAATTTATAGCGATGGGTTGAACAAGTATTGGGTGATTTTATGAACGCTTGCTGGAGTCATTGCAGACAATTGTTTTTTTTTTTGGTATTATTGCGATTGTTTTTTGTGTGATTTTTTTTTATATTTTTGAAGTACCTGCTTTCAAGCTTCGTACGAGATAGATGCCTATAGTGAATCTAGGTGGCTTTTATACTATAAATAAATTTTACGCGATCTGATACGGATCTATTACCAGGTCGATTCGATTCGGGTGTCTTTAATGAATACGGAAGTTTACCAGCGTCGTAGATCATTGCGAAATACAGCATAAGTGACAGATCGATTTTTCATGTTTAAATTATCGATACCAAAAAGTCGAGAAAATAATAAGGAAAGAAAAAAGAAAAATTTTATTTCCTCTAGAAACCTCAAATTTTATAAATTATTATCAAAATTTTTATTTTCAACACCCCATCGAATTTACTTCTCGTCGCGCAACGTATGAACTCGGCCTAAATATAATTGATAATTGTGAAAATCAAATTTTGTAAATTTATGAGGATCGATGAAAAAAAGAAGTTTTTTTTATTTTAATACATTTCGACGGCCACTTCAGGTACACGTGAATACAAAATTGAGGAACTGTGACGAATTTTCGAGTGTGAATAAGGGAGGGGGAATTATTTTTGGCTTGCAGCCATTTTTTTCGTTAATCTTAGAAACAGTTGAAATTTACGTATTTATTCCAATCCGGAATCAGCGTTTCCTGTTGTCTCCAGTCATACGTCACTTGATTAAACGTCTTCCTATTTTTTTTTTTTTTTTTTTTGGAACAACCAGACGTCGTAGGCGTCCCAAATACAGTGACACAATTTCGTTCGATCTTTTTTGGCTCTTGAACAAAATTAAAACCTTGTTGAGCATGCGTGTGAATAATGCCCGAGCGTGTGTGTCCGTGACGCGAAAAGGAAGCAGACGGTTCAAATCTATTTCCGAAAACGATGAGGAAGCTGCACGCTGACGCGTGACGTAAATTTTTGACTTTTCGTCAGACCCACTTGAATTTATGCAAACGTTCCGAAAATGTGTAATACAGAAAATAACTTAAGTGTTGGAGACAAAAAAATGTTTTTTTTTTTGGTACAAAAAAAAATTATTGTTCGATAAAACAAAATTTTTGGTGACAGTAAAAATTTTATTTTCTTTCCATTTCGTAATTGAGCTTCGAATCAGTTTACCTTCTTGACAGTGGCAAAGTCTATAATATATTGCATACGCAGTGCAATGACAGTTCAGACCTAACTTCAGACTCGTTGCATAATTTTTGAATGCGATTTTTTTAGAATCCCGGAGCAGAAAGATGGCGGCCAATGGCCATTTCAAATCCGTCGACCCGGCTACGCATGGCGCGATCCATGCCCCACTGGGTGGTGAGTATATAATAATAATAAAAAAAGATCAGCCTACAAGCATAATAATATAAATAACAATAATAAATATTTTGAAAAAATCAAAAACCCACTAAAACAATTTTAATCTCAAGTTCAGTATTATAATTCGAAAATATCAAATTGATAATTAAATTTCTTTCAACAGACCCAGCAACAGCAACGAGAAGGAAGCCAGACGCCGCGACGTCCACCGACGCCCCCGAGGAGTCCCCCGCCGTCGCTGACAGGCGACTGCGGTGATCCGGATTACGAAGTTATCGAGTTTCCACCCCGCGGACAAAATTCTCGAAATACTACAGCCCCGCAATCCCAAATTCAAAAAGCACCTCCGGCCCTGACCATTTCGAACCAATCAGGCAAATGCGGCCTGTGCGGCTCGGATAATATATTCGCCAGATGCGACACGTGCAAGGAAAACTATTGCGAGGCCTGCGACGACATGAATCACAAACATCCAAAGCGACGTGGACACGTGAGGAGACGAGTTTTCAGCAGTCTGGCCAACGTGACGCGGCCGCCGTTGCCACCCAAAGGTGAAAATCTGGTGACGCCGCCGGTGCCGCCACCACGAAGGAATCGCAGAACTACTCAGGTAGGCTGCGTCCTGGCCTAGATCCTTTGAATTGGGTGCGTTTCGTTTTATTACAGATCGTCTGGCTCGTCGATCCGTATTGATCCGCTTCGATTTACGTAATAGATCATTCGCCATGATCTTCGGCACGATCCATTGATCGGTTCCGATATAAGTTTGAGGTTTGATAGAAAACGAGGTTTCTTGTCACTTTTTTTTTATACGTCCTCCCGTGGACGAAGTACGTATGTTATTTTGACTTTTGGACGATTTTTTTTTAATTGATTTTTTTTTTTTGAAAATAAGAAACCTTGAGATTCTCAAACTCGATTTACTTGCTTGTTGCTGTAGATTAAGAGGAAACTGATCGTAGATACGTATCTCACACCGAGGCCACGAATTTGAGCGCTTACTTGTTTAATTTATTGTTTTTGTTTCACGTTCAGTTGTTCTATTACGCCGTTGATTTTTTTTTTGTATTGAAATTTTATTGTATACGAATTCCTGTTTTTGTTTTTAATATATTACGTTATCGCAAAACAATCTGCCGTATTCACTGTACCCGATCACCATTTTGGAAGTGTTCCAACTTAAAAGGCTTCAGAATTTGCAATTTTTTTAAATATTTATTTTTAAATTTTTACATCGGTGAATACGGTAGAATGACTTTTATTTTTGTTGTTGTTGTTGTTGTTATTATTATTGTTATTATCATTTGCCTTTTTGTACACATTACGAACACGTTTACAGTATTTTTATCACAGTAAAACGAACGTCTGAAATAGCCCAGGACGTTTGCAAATGACTTTATTTCTCTGGTTGTACGATAATCCATGAAGCACAATGAAATTTCAAAAATCAATTTTACTTTTCAGCAATATTTACTAAAAATATTAGAAATTCGACTCTCCATACCTTCCGCTAATAAAGCAGCAAGAAAGCAGTTGGGTTATATTTAACGTCTTAATAGCACATAAAAATAGCACATAAAAATAGCACGGTCATCAACCGCGCATCAGGGACCCTTTTAAATAATTTCCGAAAAAATGCGCCTAACACTGTCACTAAAAATTTTCAAAATCCAAAATATTATTTAAGAGTCAAAAAAAAGAAGTTCAGACACCAGCAATCAAAAACAGAAAAAAAGATACAGTGTTGTCCTTGGCACGCACTGATGATGCCAACCAAGATCATCAGTTCTAATTGAGGTTTAACAGCACGAAATACAGCGATGGTTTTACGCATAGGCAAAAGCGATGTTAAAGCAAGGATCAGCGGATTTTCCGACGGTCGAGAAACTGGGAAGTCACGTGAGAACCAGCCCAAATTTGGCCAGGCCATTGCCGTCTACACCGGAAGGAGCGATGCACGCATCGCGATCGACCCAATCATTGAACGCAGCTTCCGTGGATGGGTCAGGGTCAGGATCCGGTGCTGATAAGATGTCAACGCTTCAGGTAAAAAAAAATTAAATCGATTGACCGGATGTGACGTAGTTGAGCTTGGAACGTTTTTCAGGAAAGATATCGAAGATATCAGGAAGCAATGAGGGCGCAGGATGTGAATAGACGCAGACACACACATGCTGATATCTCCAAGGACATACCCAGGGACGTTGTACAGAGTCCTAGACCCACCAGTCTTCATAGTCCTAGACCTGGTCCAGGTGCACCACCTATGCCACCACCTCCACCACCCAGAAGTATGATACAATCGGCAAGTGTGTGTGATCTATCAGCGGCACATATGTGGAATCATCCTGGGATGCACCAGGTAGGTTTTCAAAAGATGGGTCGTCCTGGGGAGCAAGGTACTCAATTCTGGGTCTTGACTTCAGGCACAGTCCATGGCACATCTTGGTCCAGGTGGGATGCCTATGATGTGGTACCCGCCAGCTAGTCCTTGGGACACTCCTTTGGGAGGATCAACTTTGAGTCTTCATCATCCACCAGTTTGGGGTTATCCTGTGGGGTATCATCCGTCCCAGATGCTGCCTCCTCACTACCCGGGAACATTGTCCCGGGCTCATAGTCCTGCTAGGAGTTTGAAATCTAGTAGAAGGTCCAGGGCAGCTTCGCCATCGCCGAGCCTGAAGTCTAGAAAATCAGCGGCGTCCAGGTCCAGGTCCAGGAGATCACCGGGATCACCTTCCGATGCGAGCTCTGAGAATTCTGAGGAGTCAGACTTTGATGATCGGCTGTCTCGTGGGTCGAGGAGCATGAGACGAGGTAGTCTGACCAGGAGCAGACCTAGGGTGTATCAGGATGATGAAGCGACTAGGACTCTTCCTGGCAGGAGTCATCAAAGGTAGATCTAAGATAAATAGTGATTGTGATCATTGAATGACTTTAGTGTCGTATTGAATTTTTAATGATTTTCAGTAAATGGAGGTCTGAGGACAGGATCCACAATCTGGATGATCGACGATCTGAGGTTCGACCTAGTAGACAGGATTCGATCTCCTCTAGGAATTTTGACTCTGATGATCTGGAGAGGAATTCACTGACCTCTAGAAAAAGATTGGAGTCGGACGATGAGAGACGAGCTAGGAAGATCTACGAAGATCAAAGGTCAAATCAATCCCAAAGAGAGGTCAAGGTTCAAAATGGAAATTCTCGAAGTCGACGAAGACAGAGCACGGACGAAGATGGTTCGGATCGAAGATCTAACTTTGCCAGGACGCGGCCCAAGCTCAACAGCTCTTCCGACGACTACGTAGATCATGATAGATCATCTTTGCCCAGAAGCGTCAGACGGGACAACGAAATGGACAAGAGAAGAACGTTAACAAGAAGAAGCAACCTGAACTCCGAATCGGACGACCTGGACCACGCTGATAAGAGAACCGTAAGAAGCCCCAGAAGATCGTCCTTCGAGTCGGACAGTCTGGATTCCAAGTTCAGTCCGAAGAGTCCTGAAAAAATTCGACCTCAAGTATGGGAAGAATCACAGACGGATTTAAAGCCATTAGAAAAAAGCATTGAACAAAAACAACCTCAGACTTCCCCACCTGACCAAGATACGCGTCAGGGATTCAGGCTTCAGACGTCGCAGGGTCTTCAGGGTTCAGAAGTTCAGAAACCACCTCTAATTTTTGAACCGGTCCTACCGGCGAAACCTGAACCAGAGAAGGTCCAGGATGTTCCAGCATCAAAAACGGACCTTCAGGCCGACCTGAAATCCTTATCAAATGTCCTGAGCGAGGAATGGGCCTGCGAACATTGTACGTTCATCAACGAGGCCAAGGATCGTGTTTGCGTTGTTTGCTGCAAAACAAGAAGCGGCGCTCTGCCACCCAGCACTGAGAACCAATCAGGATCAAATTCGACCAATCCGAGCAACGCCAGCAATAGGAGCAATGCAAGCAACATCAGTGAACCCAGTCCTGACCTTGATAAGAAGATGAGCAACCTCAAGGTCTCGAACAGCGAGGAAAGTGGCGACAGCAGCTCAGCCAAGAACAAAGGTAGAATCAGGCGAAAGATCAGCTTTTCCTTTGGCACCAAGTTACCCAAGTGAATTCATTCAAAGTGTGTTCCCTAGAATCCTGAAGAAGACGCGATAGGTCGCGTATGTACCTACTTCATTCTCATTGCGTCAGTTTCAACGTGAGACTCATTTTTCTTTTGGTTTATCTTTCCTTTTCTTTTTCTTCTTTTTATACGTATTTCATTTTCATACCTACTTCTTACGTCTTACGATTAATTTCCTAACTGATTAAACAATCAGATTCCCCGTTTTGTATCTTTTGACAATCGATCCTTCCACTTGTCAGTTTTGAATGAGACTTATAATTGTTTCTGTCGATGTATCACTTGAATGAATAATAAAAAGCCTGGAAAATATATCGTGCGTAACGCCACGTTTATACCGAATGCATAATCGTATTTGAAGATACGGATGTCGATTTTTGAAAATGGAGAAAAAACATTTTTACAAAAAATCCTTTATTATTCATTCAAGCAATGGCAACCGTCAATCTCGAGCACGATTGTGCATTTGGTTGGTATTCTTGAAAAATGATAAAATTTTGAAAAAAATTACATTTTTATCCCTTGATCGAAATGTACAAATTATCAAAAAATTATCTCTCGAACTGATTCTTCATCTGCTTTTTGCAGAGTGTTCAGCCGAAGACACTGAAATTCCACCAAGAACTTTGAATTCAAAAATTTTGATTTCAACTTCTCCTCCTCCGTCGTCTGAAATTTCTATTATCAGACATACATCAACCTCCACTTCTCCAATTGGATCCCCAACTGCGTCACCGGAAATGCCAAGGAAACTCACGTCTACGTCCACGTCACCGCCTCCTCAGTCAGGCGCGTCCAAAAGAAATGATAAGAAGACATCCGAACCCATTTCCGTTCCCTCTTCAAATAAATCCATTTCAACCGGTACGGGAACTTCGCCACCGAAAAACGAGATGACGACGAAATTAGAAAGATCCATTTCAATGAAAAGTCTAACCAGTAAAGGTACTTCGGTTTCAACCGGAACTTCACCTCCGCCTCAAAGTATTTCAACGCAGGTGAATATAGTTGAAAAAATGAAAGTTGATGATTTCTCAACATTAAAAAAAATTAATTCCAAAAATTAACATTAGTTGAGTAAAATTATTTTTTCACAAAAATTAAAAAAAAAAATCATATTTTCAAAAAATATCTATATATTCTAGACCTATGACGCACTACCGTCCAGAGGAAGTGGAATGTTGAGAAGATCAACATCCTTGGCTGCACCTAAAGGTTTAATGTACTATCAGGATAGCGATTCGGAGGTAGATTATTAGTTTGTTGATATAATTAAATGTCAATAAAATATTATTGTTGAAAAAAAAAAATTTTCAACATTTACAATATCCAGTATTTATTAGTAAGGAACGAATCGAGCGTGTGTTTTAGGACGGTACCAGTTTCATCAACAGTCCTGATTTATATCCACGACCGGTTCATCATCAACATTATCAACACCAATCAAAATCGTTATCAAGTCGTGATTGGACTCGAAGAAACTCCATTGACTCCCATCAATATTATCATTCTAGGGTAAACAATTGTTTGACCCCAATGGCTTGGGTGCTATTTGCTTATACTGTTGAGTTTTTTCAACCCGCTACCATTGCGTCAACCTTAAGGCGCATACCCATCGTTGAATTTTGTTTTTGGCCTCGGTGTGAACTTAGCCATAAATTTTTTAAGCGTATAGCGAATAACAAAATATTTTATGACGTTATTAATATTCAACAATGGCTGTCATTCTACACATCAACACTTACATTAATGTTAAAATTATTGTATATGTATCAACACGTCAACAGCTTCGATCATCCTAATGTATTTTTTATGTTGAAAAATACACATGTCACGTGTGTTCATATGAAAAAAAAAAACAACTAATTTATTCGTTTTATCAACTTTCAACATTCGGCGAAGAAATGTGTGAAGTTTTGGTAAACGAACAAGGACATATGTAAACGTGACAAAAATGCTTCCTTTTTTTTATTTGCAGTGAATTTTGTTCCACGTGTACTACAAATCGTACGATAAGATAAAAAAATTTTGAAAATTTTCTTTTTTCGCAGGAGCCCAGCCAGTCGAGATATGCCGAAGCAATTCCTAATTCAACTTCGCAGAGTATGTCAACGTTGACAAGACAAGGATTGGAATTGGTTGAACTTTTGCGGGAAGCCGAAAGACAGGGTTTCTCAGCCGACGACGTTCAGGTTGCCTTGGCCCAGGGTGCGACAAGTCCAATCGAATGGTTGAAAACCCAATGGCCACATTTAATCGAAACCGTTCAGGTTTTGGTGTCGACTCAAGGGAAGGAAAAGAATGAAAATAACAATATTGGAATTCTTTCTCAAGCGGAGTCGAAGGACGCGCTTAGATCGTCGAAAGGCGAAGTTTGGACGGCCGTGGCAAACGCAGTGCAACGTCGACAGCGCAAGGTACTTATAGCCGCAATTGCAGTTGAGGAAAAAGTGTTGAGTAAAATTTATAAAAATTTTGAAATTAATATGGTGTACGTGATTTTTTTACAGTGTGCAGAAATAATGGCGAAGGGTAATTATCCAATGGCGGATGTGATAAGAGCTCTTGATAACAATGCGGGTAGCGAGGATGCGGCTTTATTGGAATTGCAAAAGAATCAATTGAAACCTTTTTTAATGAGAATTTGGGGTCCGCCGGTTGGGGTGGAAAACGAGGAGGCTGCACCGCGTGAAGGTAATGAAATAAAAATTCGAAAAAAAAAAGATTCTATTCAAAAAACAATTTTTTTTATCGACAGCTATTTTGTTCATGTTTTTGTTTATCTGTCAGATGTGGCGGGGGCGGTCGGTGGTTTAACTGGGGGTTTCGAACAGGTTCAGGAGGGGTCGGATTCGGAAGCCAAGAAGCAGGTAATGTCTCCCGTAGTTGAGAATTTCGTGGCGTTGCAGGCGGACTTTCAACAGCAATTGGCAGCCCTGAAGGAACTCACTGACAATTGGCAGCTGGAGGTAGAACCGGTTGAGGATGATGCTCATCGAAATCAGTTGGATTTATTCAACAGTTTCGATAGCATCGTGAGCGGGGTGGTTCATATTGATAAACGGATGGTACCGAGAACCTTTCAGGATTTTGAAAATGAAAAAGGTACAGTCACTGTCAAAACCCAGGAAAGACAGAATCATGACTCGAGACAAGATGAGAAATACGCGCCAGAATCATCTCGGGTACTGGAGTCGCCAGCGAGAACGAAAAAAGTTGATTCTACGTTGATAACAAATGTGACATCAGATTCTTCGAATGATGACGCGCGTTTTGAGTCATCGGTTGAAAATGATAAAGAGAAATTGGATTCGGTGGAAAAAATAAAAATTGATAATGAGCAAGAACCGATTGGAGATTCTGATGAAGTGATAAGAGCTGAAGATAAGAAAAATGAAAAAGTTAAGCCTGTTAAAGAAGCAAAGAGTGATCGTGTGGAGATTAAAAAAAGTGCAGATGTTGATGAGTCAAACGATGTTAAATCTGTAAATGATGTGATTAAATTAAAAGATGCTGTTGCTGAAACATTCGCGAAAACTGAACTAAAAAAGGAAGAAGACGAAATGGTTTTCCAGCCGGAAACGCCGTTAAAAGAAAATTTGATCGAAAGTGAAATCATCGTTCCTGGACCAAGTGTTGATAACGTTGAAGCGATAGCAGAACCCGTGGTAACTGAGCAGCTCTTAAATCTTGATAAGAATGAAAGTCAAAATCTTGAGGCATCAACTGCATCTGGGGCTATCGAAGTTCAAAAAGAAAAACCTGAAAATAATTTTATTGTTGAAAAAATCAACTTTTCAGAGGCGAAAGAAATGGCCAAAAAAATTGTAGGAAGTAGTTTAGAATCTTCAACTTCAACTTCAGCTTCGCAAGCAAAGACAGCTGGTTCTGAATTGGTACCAGAATCAGCAGGAGAAATAAGCCCAGAAACGGTTGAACGTCCTGTTGAGACGATTTTGAAAAATTCGAAAAAAATAATTGAACCAGAATCTAAAGAACTTCGCACAGAAACTAAAACTTTAACCAGCCTTGAAGTTGTTCCACTTCAACCGAAGTCCAATGAACAATCGAATATATCAAACAGTAACTCAACTTCCGAAAAACCAAAAACAGTGCTGCCATCATCTTCAGAATCAGTTGATTCGCCTAGATCGGAGGCTGTGGAACAATTGTTGTCAGCAGTTAAATCACTACCAGAACAATTACTGGGTCCATTGGCAGCTGCACTTCAGATGCTGTCACCTAAAAAGACTCCGGGAATCAACACTTTGACAGAACAAGTAGACAAAGTTGTACAACAACAAGAGCAAACAACGACAAATGAAAAAGTTTCAGAACCAAGTACAACTTCAACTGTGAATAAGGATCAAGAACCAGTTGCAAAAGATAATGGAGAATCAGAAGTTGAGGATGTGGTTATTAGAGGGACATCGTCGTTAAGCAAAGTCACTGAATCACCGACAGAATCTAGGACTGACACTGTATTCGATACTATAAATGAAAATAGAACGAATCAGGTAAACAACGTTGCAGCTTCGAACGAGGTCATTGTTGAAGAATCTATTGTTGTATCGGCTGATGAGAAAGTGGACATCAACCCGGCACTCAGTTCAACTGTGGAATCGAATCAGACAACTTCAGGCTCTACTACTGTTGAGAAATCATCAACAGTTGATTCTGTTTCTATGATACTGAAACCACCTGTAGAGCCGGTACGTAGAAGCACTGTAGAAACTAGCACGGTAGAATCTCACATGACAGAGAGTCACGTCAATCAAATCACGACACCCGACACCAATCCAATCGCTACTGCAGACACCAATCCAAACAAAGCACCTGACACCGATACAATCCCAACACGTGACACCAATCCAATCACGACACCCGACACCAGCCCAATCACGGCAACAGACACCAGTGCAATCGCGATACCCGACACAAATACAATCACAGCATCCGACACCAATCCAATCACATCGTCTGACACAGATGCAATCACAACGCCCGACACCAATGCAATCATAACGCCCGACACGAATCCAATCACAGCTTCAAAAAGTTCATCAGTAGACGTTCAGAGTTCTGAAGTCGTTACATCTACGTCTGAAAATGTTGAAGTAGATTCACACAAATCATCAACAAATACAACAGATGATGCGAACACCAAACAACAAAATGTTGAGGTGCCTTTGAATACCGTCAAAACAACAAAAACAGAAACGGCTACTGATAACGTGGCAGCCATTTTAACTGAACAATCAGCAAAATTAGAATCGACAAATGATAAGATTAGAGTGAATTCCGAACAACCTACAAGTGCAACAACTGCACGAGTAAACGTTGACAAGTTGAACAACGAAGCTGTGGATGTTGTTGCATCCCCCAGTTTGGAAGTTAATGGAAAGTTGAGTTCAGCTGACGTTAATGCTACAACAGAAACAACAACACAGATGGAGGCGATGAAAACTGAACACGTAGAAATTAAATCTGTCGACGTTACAACTTCACAGATTGTCGAGTCGTCTGAAGTAAGTTCGAAGGTCGATAACACGATTCAAGTTATTAACAATTGTACGGTTGAAACTTCAGACAAAAATTCAACATCCACGAACAAAGTTTCACCAACAACAACAACAACAGCAGGAACACTACAAAATACGAATGTAGAACAAAATGCAACTGTAGAAAAATCATTAATTCTTCATGAAATGCATGCGATTGACAAATCGGCTGTTACGGAAGTTCCCACGGTAGATTCGAGTTTGACTAACATAGAATCATCAAATTCTGTTCAATACGTAGAATCTCATGCTTCGTCATCTAATCATCATGCATCCGCTGATACTAAATCTAGCGTTATAGATCATTTGGTTAATGAATCTGAATCGTCAATTGATACTGCCCAAAGATCATCATCTGGAAATATATCTTTATCCACAGATAAAAATTCAAGAATGGCTGTCATTGTTGAAGATAAGTCAACAGTTAATATTGCGGAGTCATTAAATGATTCTGAAAAATTAGTACAGATCGTCGAAGCTTCTGTAAATACTGAATCTACAGCTGAAAATTCTTCTGAGACAATCGCGCCTCTGGTTGACGAATCTGAACCAAAAATGTTGATTTCTTCCGTCGTACTAAATGTTGATACTGTAAAGCCAGATAGTGTCGATACAACAACAATAGTTGAAAATATTGTGGATTCTGAGAGCAATAAAAATTTAAATTTCGAAACTGCTTCTGATACTGTAGCAAGTTCGGATCGAGAATCGAAATCGGTTGACGCGAAATCAGGGGAACCAATAGAAATAAAATCGTTAGAATTAAATGTCGATAATATTTCCCTTACAGATACTTCGATTTCGTCGGTAACGAAGGAATCTTTGACTATTATTGAATCTGGTTCAGAACTGAATTCTGCTTCTTTGAGTCAGCCTGAAACTTCTAATCAGGATGAGACAATTTTTTCTTCGGTTTCCGTTAGTCAATCAGATAAAATTTTATTAGATGTTCCGTTGTTGGAAGAATCGTTAAAAGAAATTGAGGTTTTGGATTCAGTGAGTACCGTGTCGTCGTATGATTCGTTCGAATCAATTTCAGAAAACAGTAGGGAAGTTAATAAAACGACAGCGAGCGAAGAAATCGATTCGAAAATTATTGGCGTAAATATTAATGATTTTAATAATCCGGAACAAAATTTGGAATCGGTCAAAAATGAAATTGATTCAGAAATCGCAAATTCTAATTTTGAAAATTTAACTACGGACATTGTTGACATTACTAGTGAAGCGTCTGGTACGTTTGAAATTAAAATTTCGGAATCGCCCATGATTGCTGTCAATGGTTCTGCGCCATTATTGGAAATCGCTAAGCCAATTGATATTGATAGTATCAGTCAGGACAAAATCAAAAATGTATTTGATGAAGCACCAAAAATTTTAGTGACTTCTGAAAATGTCCCGTCGACTTCTAGAGGCTCGGTTAATGAAGATTTAGCACAAGTTAAAAAAACGTTTCTCAGTAAAAGCAGTAAAATAATTCCGAAAACGCGTGTCAAGTTCAGGTCGAATTCTCCAGTGAAAAAAATTACAAGACGAAAGTCACCGGTTAAAATTGTTAAAAAATTTACGCCAAAATTGAAAAGTACAAAAATTAACAGCGGGCCGAAAAGCGGCACTTTTTCAAAAAGCAAAGAAGTCGCCCAATTAATTACAAGCAAATCGGTAACGTCAAAAAATCCTAGTGACAAAGTAAAATCGATGGATACAAAAAATAAAAATGAGATAAAAATTGCAAAAATTACAGATAACGATGTAAGAATTGATAGTCGTGCAATTGTAAAAAAATCCGAACCAAAAAAAACTGCTCGAAATGAATCTATGGGTAAAAAAGAAAACGTAACTCAACAGAAATCAAAAACTGAACAAATTTCTGAAATTATTCGAAATCCAACTCAAGAAAAATCAAAATCTAGTGCGGCTGTTATATCCGCAAAAAATGTGATAAGAAATAGCGACAATACCGTTAAAAAATCGCATGTGCAAAATGAAGTATCAGCGATTCCTTCGCAAAAATCAAAAATTCCAATCACTTCAAGAATCCCAATTTTTAAAGGTAAAAAGCAAATTCCGTCACAAACTATTTCTGTCGCGATTCATCGAAAAACAGACGTGGGCACTTCCAGGCCAATTTATGCATTTCCTAAAGCACTACAAAAGTCAAAATCCGAAATTTCGAAAAACGTTGCATCGGTAACAATGCTTAAAAAATTAAATACACCAGAGAGCAATGCTTCGAAATCACAATTGGAATTAAAGAAAATTGAAATAAAAAATGTTGCAATTAAAGAACCAACAGAAACGAAAGAATCTGTATTGACTGACGCAAACAAGAGCTTAAGTAGCGAAACAGAAAAAAATATAGAACAAATTCAAAATTTGGAAAAAATCAAAGAGAAGCCAAATACGGAAAAGAAGGAAATAAAAAAGGATTCAAAAGTCGAATTATCAAAAATTGTATCAGATGAATCCGAAAGTAGTTCGGAAGACGAAGAATCGGAAGGAACCGAAAACGAAATTTCGAAAGAAAGTTTAGAAAATTCAAATGCCACAGAGTCAGAAGAGTATTCTGAAGAGGACGACCAAGAGAATTTTGAAAATTTAGAAGAGGATAATACCAGCTCCGAAATTTCAAAAATTTCTGAAAATTCATCGCAAAGTATCGAGTCAGATTCGAATGACGACTCAAAAGTAACAGACTTAACAGACGCCGAGTATCAGCTTAAAAAAACTTTGGATAAAATAAAAGCCGAAATTTCGGATTACGAGTCCGAAGATACAGAAAGTGGTTCAGAAATAAAGAGTGAAGACGATTTAGAAATTAATCACTTAGAAGAGCCTTTAAAACCAAAAACCGAAATACCAGAAGAGCCTGCACGGAATACCGAAGAAAAAAATTTTCCAGTTCCAGCAAAAGAACAAAGCAGCAGTAAAAATGAAAATTTAGAAGAAGAATCCTCCGAAGAAGAACCCGTAGCAAACTCAAAACATCAAAAATCCAAAAACATAAATATAGCTCGAAAAAATAATCCCGCTAAAAATTCCGAAAAAAACATAAAAAGCCTTCGAAACTTTCCTCAAAATTCGAAAGTCCCCGAAATTCGAGCGAGTCTCGAAAACGAAGCCTCCAAAAAATCGAAATCCTCGACCGGAAAATCAAACCCAAAATCAACCGCTATTATCAGCGATGAAACAAAAAAATCAAAACAACGAAACACGTTACAGTCTACAAGCGATCAGAAGGAAAAACCAAAAAAGCGTTTCTCGTTGGTGGCCAGTTGCATCGAACAATTCGAGGGCGAAGTCCCGGCCGGAAAACGCAAAAATGTCAAGAATCCCGTTGAGAAGGAGGACAACCAAAAAAAACGGGAGGAATTTCCCAAAAACGAGAGGGAGGTCAGTAGACGCGTGAAAAAAAAGTCATCCTCACCCCCCAAATTGTCAGTCAACTGTCAACTGTCCCAGCATTGACAAGCCAATGTCTACAAACAGCTCAAAAATAATCGAGCGTTCGAAATCAAAAATACAAATAATAATAAGAATTTTTGAAAATTCTATCGATAGCAAAAGCTCGAAACGTATCTTGGATCCTTCTTGCTGTGCCTGTTAATCCTAGACTTAAGTATATTCATTACGATATACAAAATCGTTATGTACGGTGAGTAAAATTTTTTTTTTGAGTGACTAACAAATTTTGACTTCCACTTTCAATTTTTTATTTTCATTTCCATTAATCTCTATTTCATGCACGTATAGGTATTTATACATATTACCAGAGCCTTTATTGATCACGGAAGTAGCGTGAGCAGTAATTTTTTGTTTCAAAAATATTTTCCTCCATTTTGACTTCAGTATCAAAAAAGGCCACTGGCAAAAAATCATACACTGATAATCATTAACGATCGATCCAGGACAAATCGTTCTGTGTTATCGAGAGCTCGTTTCTAGACGTTGGTGTCTCTATTTTTCTTTTCACTTATCTTTCATAAATTTTGACTTGACATCTTACCAAAAATTCCAGGAACCAAGAACAGTGAACTTTCCAATTGACTAATTAACTCGTCTATCACGCCAGCTAATAAACTTCACATCAACATAACCTCCAAGCAAACCAAAACAATCAAAATGCCTTAATTCGTCAATACAATAATTTCTTCTTTGTCCAGAGAACCGCACGTCGCCTGTTGGCCGAAGGTCGCGTCTCGACCTACGACGAAGCTGAAGTTGCAGCGAGTCTCTTGGCCCTGAAGTTCGACGACGAAGAAGCACTGCACGCCGCGAAAGAATGTTCCAGTGTGGAGGCGGCTTTAGCCTTCCTCCAGCAAGAGTGCGAGCTCTGCACCGGCCGTTTCGCCATGAGTCAGGTAAATTAAAAAAAAAAACCTCCATCCAATTAATCAATAATCAAAATAATTTCAAATTTGATTCCTAGATGATATCCATGCTGAGATGCGTCCACCGTTGCTGCAACGATTGCGCCAAAAATTATTTCACGATTCAAATAAGCGACCGCAGCATCACCGACGCCGTCTGTCCGTACTGCAAGGAACCAGACCTGAGAGACGCCAGCGAGGACGACGTCCTGGAATATTTCAGCATCCTGGATATCCAATTGAAGTCTCTCCTGGACCCACCGATTCA
Organism: Calameuta pallipes; assembly: GCA_030142375.1. Lineage (NCBI taxonomy): Eukaryota > Metazoa > Arthropoda > Insecta > Hymenoptera > Cephidae > Calameuta > Calameuta pallipes. The sequence goes on from JARQSW010000394.1 coordinate 744,849, forward strand.
TGAACTCTTTCAAAGGAAATTAAGAGACAGGACATTAATGCAGGATCCACACTTCAAGTGGTGCGTTCAGGTAATAAAATGGCGTCCGTTGTGTCGTTAAATTTATTTAAACGGTTTTTGACACGTGCTTTTGTTCTCGGTCGGTAAAACAGTGCTCCAGTGGATTTTACGCAGATCCACATCAGAAGCGTCTTATCTGTCCAGACTGTCGATCTGTCACGTGTGCATTTTGCCGTCAGCCTGTACGTATTTAAATAAATTAGCATACCGAGGATGGAAATGCTGAGTGAATTATTTTCAGTGGGAAAAACAACACGAGGGAATAACCTGCGAACAGTTTGCTGCTTGGAAGGAAGGAAATGATCCTGACAATCAAGCAGCCGGATTGGCTAAACACATGGCAGACAATGGTATAGATTGTCCAAAATGCAAATTTCGATATTCCTTGTCTCGTGGTGGTAAGACATTTTTTATCGACTTTCTGAACAGTTGATAATTATTGGAAAGGATCGTGGGAATCTGGGATACATGTTTTAATAATTGAATTGAATTTTTTTTACAGGCTGTATGCACTTTACTTGCAGTCAGTGCAAGTACGAGTTCTGTTGCGGCTGTGGAAAAGCATTTATGATGGGTGCAAAGTGCAATATAAGTGCATACTGTGCAAAATTGGGTCTTCATGCGCATCACCCACGAAACTGCCTGTTTTACCTACGAGACAAAGAACCGGCACAGCTGCAGCAGCTCCTGAAAGATAACAAAATCGAGTATGACGTAGAAGGCCCAGTCGGTGAACGTAAATGCAAAGTACAGTTGCAGAAAGAGACGCCAGGTGGCGTTGTCGATGCAGTTTGTAATTCGGACGTCATAGAAGGCCACGCTGGATTATGCAGGTAAAAATACGAGTCACAATATTACCCTCAGTCGGTAACTTATTTAGTTTGAGTAAATATTTTTTTGTTCAAATATTTTTCTTTTTTTATGAAGTCAAATTCACTGACGTCATCGACAATGAATTAATCGGTGTAAAGAATTTTTGAAAATTGTTAGCTTTTTTTCAAAGTATCCTGTATTTATTGTCGACACTGTACAGGATCCATTACGTGGAGTATCTAGTGCGAAAGATTCGTTCTAACAAACTGGAGCCACTCGATCTGATGAACGTAGACGATCTAGAGACTTGCGTAAAACGTGCCGGTTTGAAATTACCGCCAAACTGGTACGGTCGGGATCCGGAAGACTACAGAGCGGATATGGCCGAGGTAAATGAAAATTAGAGGGAAATTAAAATGGGCACTTTTCCCCGCAGGCAGCACTACGTTGAGTACTTGGCGGGCCTCGTACTTAAGGCCAAGCTGGACCCCGTGGCCATCTTTGATTTGAACGACGCGAAGCAAGAATTGCGCCGACGGGGAAAAGTCCCACCTGCTAAGGGTCAGGAAATGTCCGAGCAGGATTACCTCAAGGCGTGTATTCAGGTGACTAAGTGTGCAGTTTTGACTGACTAATAAAATCGCATGCATGGAAACAAAATAAATTTATACTTCGGAAGGGAATGGGATTCAGTATTTGAGCATGGATTAAGTTAAGTTTGTTGTGTAGAGTATGTTTAAAAAAAAATTTCTTTATATGCTTACAGGTAGTGCGAAAGCAGATCCCTTTGGAATGAGATTGGAATGAAATATTTTTGAAGATCATTTCGATTTTTGAAAAGACTTAAAACGTGTATGGTTTTATGATCTATTTATTTTATTTATAAAAATATTATATAGAGAACGTATTTTAAGAAAGAATCAAAGAGGAATATATATGTATGTATATGTTTAATGCGTCAGCCTTGGAAACTTTGATTACCAAAAACTCATAAAATATATTACATATGTATTTTTGAGATCGAACAGGAATAACAGGAATTTCTAGTATTTTATTACTCAAAATAGAACAGAAAATGTTAACGAAGCTCTTTCAAAAAACTGTGTAAGCTACTCTTTTTCGAAGTTACGGTACTCTTAGTCAGCGCATTTTTGAGTTTTTTGAGGTTAGACTTGTTTAATTTTGGTACCGAAGCCAAAGGCTTTGAACTACTTTTTAAAATTTTTCTGTGAGTTGACGTAGTTTTATTCGCCACGCGCTTAGATTCAGTAGCAGTTAAAACTGAAGCGGAAGCGTCTTCGATTTCGTCACTTTCAACATTAAACGGTGTCCTCATTTTTTGAGGTATTTTTAAACCAGCCGTTTTGTCCTTTGGCCCTTTTTTCTTTTTACCCTTGGACACTTTGGGTTCGACGATTTCCGGCGCAGGCGGTTTTGTTCTTTCGGGTTTGTCAAAAGGAATTTTCGTCTTCATTAAACAGACCGAGCATCGAATAATCATTTTGTTTTCTGACTTTTTTCTGCACTTTTTCAAAAGTGTCGCACGAACTTTTGGTAAACGTCCAACACGTTTTTGAGCGTTGCGCAAAAGTTTGCGGATCGAATGTGACGGTTTTTTGCCGGGTACTATTCGAATCCTGTGATCTACATTTTTCCATAGTGAATCGCAGTAGTAACAAACCTTGGATGGTCCAAAACAATTTTTAGGTAATTCCACTTCTTTTCCCACTGCCTTGCAGCTGCGACTGTAAGTAAAATTAATCAAAATTATTAATATTTTTTTTCAAAAATTCAAAGTTCAAAGTTACATCAGCAATATTCAAAAAAATTCACTTTCTAGCCTAATTACGCGCCCTGTCATTAAAAAATTAAATTTAAGCCCCTTAACCGTTATTCCTAGTATAATCGAAAAAAAAGCTAACTGTTCAAATACTAAAAAAAAAAAATTACCTAATTACGTTAACTCAAAAAAAAAATAATGCATTCATTAACAGTAAAATAAAATCAGCCAAGAACACGCGAGGAACAATCAGTAATTCTTAAGAAAAAAATATTGTCTGTATCATTATCGATCCGCTGTAATAAGAATATCAAAATTAAATTCAATTGACCAATGAAAATCCATAAAATTACGATAAACCGTCGTACGACTTATTATCACAAATAACTGAACCCTAACTTGCAACGATATCAAGAGAAATACATTAACAACATTTTGTTAAAATATGACAAAGAATAAAGGTTCGAAATATAAAAAAAAAAGCCAGAGGTTAGTCGATTACGTTAAATCAAGCGATATTCAATCGAATAAAACTTCTATACACTGAACTCTCGAATAATCTTACACGTAATGAGTTCGTAGTCCATTAGCTTCAGGGCCGTTGATATCAGCCAGAAATCGTGTGATGTTCCACAAGTGTTTAACCTTTTCATTTTGCATTTTCACCACGTATTTTCACTATTAATTATCACAACGACAATAACCACACAGAGCCAGAAACGACCGACGCGACACTGAACAACAAAACTGAACCTTTTCCCTTCTTTTCCTTGTGGCTGCCTCCTTCAATGAGGAAATGTGCCAGGACAAAACTGAACCTTTTTCCTTTCCTTATGGCTGCCTCCTCCAATGAGGAAATGTGCCAGGACAAAACTGAACCTTCTTCTTTTCCTTGTGGCTGCCTCTTCCAATGAGGAAATGTGCCAGGACAAAACTGAACCTTTTTCCTTTCCTTGTGGCTGCCTCCTTCAATGAGGAAATGTGCCAGGACAAAACTGAACCTTCCTTTCCTTATGGCTGCCTCCTCCAATGAGGAGTTGTGCCAGAACTGGACAGAACAAACAAAACTGAACCACGAGGCGCAGCAGGTTTAGTCATCGACTATGGGAAACACGAGAAGGTACTGTTATACGAAATTCATAACCATCAGGAGCGGCTGAATCAATCTAGGGGCCCTGGCGCACATCTGTAAAACAAAAAAAATTAAATCTACATCAATATTTCTGAAGATTGTGTTTCAATGATAATTGCTTTTATCAATTGTGAAACTTTGATCGTATCAATTTGTACGATTACGAAAAGTAGACAATGCAAAGTTATATTTAAATACAAAGAACATTTGTGTCTTGATAATAAGTTTTACGTCGTTCGTACGATAATATTTATTTAAACAGTTTTTCGTTTTATTGTAAAACAATTGAATCAATTTTATTATTTACTCACGTTTTACTGGAACGATAGGTAAATGCAATTTAATTATTATCACTTGAATATTACATAAAGTACATGATACGATATGAATCTACATATGATACCAACTGTTGTACAGAGTCTAACTGAATAATTTATGTTAATGACTCATTTAGAGCGAATATGATACGTGTTTTAATGATTCTACGCAGTTTAGAGGAATTTCTGTGCCTTACCGAAGCAAGTCGGTTGAGAATTATATAAGCAAATTTATAACCTTTTTTTCCAACATAAAATCTATACAAAAATATTCATTTAGTACCAATATCAATTTATGACTTTTAAACAAAAATAAAACATATATTCTTCTATATAAAAACTATTCTGCACCAGCGCAGTTTGTACGCGTCGGTAAAGAAGAGCTCGTGCTAAAAAGGGTACAAACAACAATTCCGAAAGCAGATCTATACTGCCAAAATAGTCGTGAAAATTTGAGCGACTATCTTGACACTTCGTATCGGGAAAATCAAATTTGAGTATAAACTTGTAAATCTAAATTAAAAATTTAATTATTCGCGTGCAATTCGTGGTCCAGTTAAATCTTTGAAATTGGGATAAGCCATTATTGATTGCAAGGGTGCGTGACGTCACTAAGGATCACGCCACATCCCCGCCCACCAAATCACGTGATCCTATTGGTCCATGTGCAAAACTATCTATAGCGTGTCGAGGCCGTCTACGTTACAGAGTCTGAAATTTCTGCACGATGCAAAAACTCGACTACATCATTAACAATAACTACTTACTACGTACTTCTTCTTAGGTCCGCGTAAATAAGCCTGATAATTTTTTTAAAAATTTCCAATTACCCACAATTCCACGTACTTGTCTCACGTAACCTAACCCAACGTTACACGTAATGTTTACTGGATAAGATAATAAGAAGAAAAAAAACGTAATAAAAAAAAAATCCTTCGATATTCCAACTATGCAAAAATAATAAATAACTATTACCAAGAAATACGTCCGAGACTTCAAAGACGATTAGTACAGAAACTGAAAATACCAAAAAAAACCGTTAGCCTCGAAATTTCCCCCTTTTTTTTTTGAATAATCAACCAAATATTCCAACGTTATCAAATCTTTCATTAAATTGGTTGAATTCGCAATAGAAAACCGTCCTGTAACCCTAAAAGGCAGTTAGTAATTTAAAATAGACCGAATCAGCGCCATCTATACCAACTGCCATAAATCGAGGCCATCAAGCCGCGTTCGAAACTAGAAGGCCTTGACGCCAGCGATGAATCCACGGAGAGCGACGGCGGCGGCGGCGACGGCGTCGACGACGGCGAATGTGCCCCACACCCGAATGTCCGCGTTCAGTACGCGTCTCCGACACGTCGGTCGTCTGACTGTTGGTTCGTCGTGGCATCGAGGACAATAGAAAAATTCAGAGAAGAAGAAGAAGAACAAAAGGAGGTTAGAAACGCGAGGAAGAATTTCTGCCGACATAAAGTGCAGCGTGACAAGCCAATGACCGTGGAGACGCTCCGGTGATAACCAAGGCGGGAATCTCGGCTGGCATCCTGGTCCAGAAATACGGAGGCTGCAAGCCGAACTAAATCGGTAACACGAGCACGTGGTGCAGATCGATTAACGATCTCGATAAATCGATATCTCGAGACTCGTTCGTGATAAATGATTCTGCTTCGGCAGTAAGAAATCGGACTTCCCCCAGTTCCTTGACGATCGTAAGAGATACCGTGATTTTTTCTTCGAGTGAGTGTACAGTACGTTCACGTATGTGTATGATACATGGATCACGATCTATGAAATGCGTGAAAAATCTTTGAGTGTACAGAATATCGTTACTGTCTAGGATATCGGAGATAACTGCCAGGATAACCGATCGTCTTATCTTCTCCCTCCTGGCCAGTCGACTCCCACGAGCAATCGTAACATTTGGGTTCAGGATCAAAGGTCAAAGCTCGTCGTAAAGCCTCGCGATCCTTATAACGTAGAACGTAACAAGGTGGCTGGCGTATCGGTGTGATAGGAGTTCAGTCGCTGCTCGACTGTCCTGAGCTACGCAGCAGCAGTGAATTCGCAGGAAGTTGGGAAAAAAAAGAAATAACATCGGAGAAATATCGGTGCGAGACCACAGATCCACTTCGGGAAGTGTGAAGTGGCTGAATTCGTCGATAAGAAAGTAGAGAAAATTCGAGGTGAGTTTCATTTTGGTGTTAAATTATTTTTATGGGGTTTCGGAACTTTTTTTTTTCCCTTTATCGAACCTCTCAGGTTCAGGTATGTCCATGTGCCTCGTGTTCCTTGTGCCCAGTGCCGGACCTGTAACTTACTTCACCCCGTGCATCGTAATTCTCAAGAAAATTGTCACGTCCTTGTTTTAATTACGCGAGTGCGCGTTTGTAACATTTGAAAACTTACACCGGGATTAAAGTTTATGCGTTATCGTATAAGGCGTTTTATTCTCTTATCGGATAGTACTTTGACTGAATGTTATCAGCCGTATAATATTCCAGAGGTGTATCGCGTGCTGTCTGCGTGCACCTCGTTTTCATGCTTGTAATTCTATCGGGAGGTAAAACCTCGAGTAGGATCAAAGTGGAAATATACTTGTTATCAGTTGGCGCGGTTCGTGTGTGCACACACGTACGCGTTTGGAATTGTAATCACAAGAGTTTCTTATTCTTAGGGTCATCCATCCTCAAATCGAATATTCATCAATGAATCGAGGCATTATTATGCGTGTTGCACGTTGATAAGAAGGTCATCTTCACGCGAATCAGCTAATGGCGTTAAATTGTAAACCAGAGTGTCGGAGGTCAGGATTATTCGCTGATGAAGCCACGTTGCATCGACCACGTGTATTTCTCTTCTACCCGTGGCCGTTCGTTCCAGGCACTTATAACGGGTGTACACATTTTTTTTTTTCAATTATCGCAGTATCTTTTTCAACTAGAGTGCGCCACTGTACTGGCACTGGAACACTTGGCGGATGCGAATTTCCGTACTGAATTAAATGCACGCTGAAGACTTTAAACGTCTTGAGAATTTTGCACCTGTGTCCCGCATAGAATCACGTTACGGAAACTCGCGTCCAATTTTACACTATGTACCGGGTGACGCGAATCAAAGTAATTGACTTCGGTGATGGAAGCGGCTTTGACGGACTTTGATTAACTTTTGATTCTTTATTAGAACGCCTGATAAAGAATTACGGATATTTATCTACTGCGCAGTGCTTTATATATATGGTGTTCTCGAAATAAATATCATGCGCTGCAACGTAATTCCTTTTTATCTTATACTTCGACCCACGTATCCACATACGAATATAATATCCTCACGAGGGTGACTATAATTTATATGAATGTACCGTGTGTACACATATGTACGTATGCGATAGTAACTATGTTTGCCACTTTATACGGGCGATTATTAAGTAATGTCCCTGCTGTACGGAATTCTCCCCATGCAGGAGCGCTGACTCTTTTCACTTCCGGTTCTCTTCTACGTTTAACGGAAGATACGTCACGATTCGTTTACTTCCGGTCTTGGATGAATTTATTGAGAAATATTTTTAAATGGACTTTCTTGGGGAAATGACAGACAGAAAACAGAAAGCGACAGAAATTCACTGACCCGTTGCAAAGCGACTTCGTGAGAAATTAATTGATCGATCGAATGAACTTTAATTAATTCTTATATTAATTAGTCAATCGATCGATCGGATAATCGATTATGATGCTAATATGGGAATTTCATTTGTTTACATGGTTAATTTGTTCACGGCTAGTTGGGACGTGCGAAATACAATGTGTCTTTTTTTAAATTTATTTCGAACGGGTCTCTTATCACATATGAGTAGCGTGACGTAACAATCGTAAGATTGTTTGTACATTTTATTATGAAGATCCTTGGGCCAGTTCGGACCTAGTGAAAATAAAGATTTTTGACATCTGATAATAAAATATTGAAATCTTTTTTGAAAAATTTTTTGTATGCTGTAAATTAAATTTTTTTTCTCTACTTTTTCTACACACACTTTATTATAATTTTATGTTTATTAGTAGTAATATTTTTATCGCCATCTGATTCTTGTTTTTTTTTTTTTCAATCCTGATTGATTTTTCGAATTATTAATTAAATATTTATCCTTGTTATTTGTCAGTCACTTAACGAATTGAACTTTCGGTCGTGGACGGAATTTACTTAAAATTCTGGAAATTTTTGAAATTTACACATTCAAAGTCAAATCCCACCATTTAGGCTTCTGTCGTCTCTCGAGCTATTCCACTCGCGTAGAGAAAAAAAAAAAAAATTTACTATCTTCCACAAAATCGTATAATCAGTCTGTCAAGTACGTATAAATTACGTGTTCACCTATCAACCTTTAAAGATTGCAGTCTCTATTTTTCCAAGGTCATATCCGTAATTACAGTAATGAAATAACTAGCGGATGAATTAAAGAAGGAAAAAAATTTTTTTTTTTTTTTTCCCCTATTTCTTAGCTTTTCATTTCACGGCAAAGTACAAAGTTCACAAGATCAACGAAGATCGTTACAAACTTTTTAACTGTACTGTACCCAACAGCAGCCTCGGCCCAGGATACAAAGTCGACCGGTGAACATTTAATTCGAGAGCAGCTAAAAGTCTCGTACTATTACGTGAACGTAACTTAAATATAATTCGTCAGAAGCCACAAGCAGACCCACTTAATGAAAGCAGCGTAACGAGTGTTTGACCTGTTTTTGAAAATAATTTTATTTTTTTTTTTTTTGGTTTTGCCAAGAATTTTTTTCTCCCCCATCAAACATTACATTACGGACGAGCGAAATTTATTCCGATCGCAAACTCGGATATTCCACGTATTCACTATTGACGTTCACCTTGGCCACAAGTTAACTGCATAACGTTGATTACAAGATCCAAGGTCCAGCAGTCCCATAAAATTCTATATCTCGACAGAAACGCTTCACGCAGTACTTATACGGACACTGATCACCAGCATTGTGAACTAGGCTTAAAATTTGACCCGTATAAAATTCCGTTTGTTCCTTTGGTCATTTTCATCGACTGCGGTTCATGTCTATTTAGTTCCTTTTTTAAAAGTAATAACTACGATTAGTATGTCTAGCTGTTTTTTTCAAAAATTCACTGTTCACAGTCCCATAATATTCTGTATCTCGAGAGAAATGCTTCACGTAGTATACGAACACTGATCACCAGCATTGTGAACTAGGCTTAAAATTTGACCCGTATAAAATTCCGTTTGTTCCTTTGGTCATTTTCATCGACTGCGGTTCATGTCTATTTAGTTCCTTTTTTAAAAGTAATAACTACGATTAGTATGTCTAGCTGTTTTTTTCAAAAATTCACTGTTCACAGTCCCATAATATTCTGTATCTCGACAGAAATGCTTCACGTAGTATACGAACACTGATCACCAGCATTGTGAACGAGGCTTAAAATTAGACCGTTTTCATCGACCGCGGTTCATATCTATTTAGTTCCTTTTTTAAAAGGAACTAAATACAGTATACTACAATTAGTATGTCTAGCTGTTTTTTCAAAAAAATTCACTCACTGTTCATACCAATGCGAAAGTTCAGCGGTTCAAAGTACGTTTGATAAGACGAACAAGCACAGTGATTACGTTAAATAGCGTCTGAGCTGCAAATCGCTTTGTTATTATCCGAAGCAATTAATTAATTTATTACATTTTTAATATCGCCTATCTCTTTGCAATGACTCGCTGAGATATTAATGCTTGTATCTTTCAGTTGTTATGCTGATTTATTATCGACGTTACATAACCTACAATTTTTAACGCGTAATCGGAATCACGTGTCTCGGACGCTCAGCTGTTCGCTATTGTTTTCCATGTTCGAAAGACAAATTCTTGGTGATTTTTTTTTATAGAAATTTTTTGTCTCTCAACAGTTTTGGCAATTACCGATTAAATTTTGGGTTTAGTAGTTAATTGTGATAACGACAGATTAAAATTTTTTTGGGATAGACTTAATTTTTGAATGTAGATTTTCTATTGGAATCAAGTTAGGGCCTTTTTTTTGGACGATTTTTTCAGCATGCAAATTGGCAGGTTTTTTTCTTTTTGCTATAATTATTTTTGGGCAGTTAGACGTAATTTGAATTTATCTCCCACAAGGCTGTGCAATGAAAATTATGAGATTTCCGACGGTCGGTATTGCAGTTAATTCGTCGTCTGGTGTCGTTATTTTTTTTTGTCATGGCAATTTCAAGGCAAGATCGTTGTCACTTAAGATTTATACCTCGTGAATAATATTTTCCTTTAAGTTCCGCAAAGTTGTTGCTTACTGGTTTTTTATACGACTTTTTCCATGCTGGAACATCCTGATAGACTTTTTGCATCCTGGAACATCCTGATGGACTTTTTGCATCCTGGAACATCCTTATAGACTTTTTCCATGCTGGAACATCCTGATAGACTTTTTGCATCCTGGAACATCCTGATGGACTTTTTGCATCCTGGAA
>JARQSW010000394.1:755664-789160 GCA_030142375.1 Calameuta pallipes
CATCCTGGAACATCCTGATGGACTTTTTGCATCCTGGAACATCCTGATAGACTTTTTGCATCCTGGAACATCCTGATAGACTTTTTGCATCCTGGAACATCCTGATGGACTTTTTGCATCCTGGAACATCCTGATAGACTTTTTGCATCCTGGAACATCTTACGTAGACGCTGGACTCGTTCAAATTTCCCGCGTCAAATTGTGCAGTCGCTTCGAAATATTTATTCGTTAGTAATTATACATCCGATAAATTGACGTGTGATCAACACTTTGTACAGCACAGAGGTATTATTTCTACCCGAATAAAAAAATATTTCTAACGTAAATTAATTTAAATATTTAAACTCCTCCAATTTCCTTATAATTTTCTAAACCGTCACAGGTTGTATATTTCTCAAAAAATTATCCACGACCTTTAAAATACAGTGGATCGATCATTTACGTATTTTCCAGATTTATCAAGCCTAACCTAACCTATGTCCTATAACCTATAACCAATCGATACTCATAAAAGGTCGAACCTTGAAAGGGCCTCATTATTCATACATAAAACCTCACGTTATTGTTATTTTGCCAATCTGATTTTAGATTATCGATCGATTACCCAACAAACTGAAAAAGCATTCACGAATTCTCAGCAAGAAAATCTGCAGAGACGCTTCTCCAGAAAACAATACTCAAAACGTACCGTCAGTGACAGTTATTGTCTCAAGATACAGATACAAAAAAAAAAAAGAAATCTAAAACTCACCTTACAAATTTCCTAACAAAGGACTGAATAAATAATTTTCAAAATTCGATAACGTCTCGTCCACCAATGATAGTTCAGTTTTAAAACGGCGTCCCTGATACCGCAATAGCACACGGTCTCCCAATCATCTATTTTAAAGCGAGCGAAGGGAGCAGGGTTCGCGCTAGTAGCGTCCATGTCGCCAGCGTTACGTAAGGAAATAATTTCGTGAACAATTTGAACGCGTTCACGATTATGACTCGTGCGTTATCATTTCACTGATAAAGGAACATAAGGTAACAACCTTCGGATATCCTGAACGTTGATGAACCTTCCGGAATCCTTGAACAAACCGTTCAAGGTTACCCGATCGTCCAGCGTCGTCTAACGGTCGCGTCGCTCGACGGTGGCGCCACCTGTCCTTCGGGTCTCGTACCTTTTCCCTTTTTTTCCTTCTCTCTCCCACAGTGACGCAGCTGCCCTGAACCAGGCACGATGTGCCGCGTCAGGTAGTCAACCCCTCGACAAAATCTCCTTCAGACTTTAATACCGAACGGTTGGCACTACTGCAAGTCTTCTGTCTGAAATGAAACGTTGCTTGTCTGTCTTGGATAGTTTTTTTGTAAAATGGCGTCGCGGTCACGAAGGTCTCGAGTTATGCTAGTCGCGGCGTATCTGTGCAAGCGACGCTTTCAAGATGGAAACGGAGCTAGCAGGATTCCTAGTTTGATAAATGTTAATGGATCGATGGCTGTTTCTCCTTTTGGCAGTTCAATGTTGGTACGCTTGTTTTGGTATGTTTTGTACAGTTCAGTAACTATGATAGACACTGGTGGACTGTCTTCTTTAATATTAAAGGCAGTTAGTTTGTTAGGTTAGGTTAGGTTGTATACTGGGATACGTCTGGTTAGGCGTCTAGGCGAAGTGGTCGAGACTAAATAAATGATTCAGGTTGGGTTAGGTTAGTCGAACCGGAGTTGCGGTTCGCGACGTGATTATTCGGACGGAAGTGAATTTTAGGTTATGTTGATACTATGGAAATTCGTTTGTTCGACAGCGATGCACAGACGATTTTTTTCAATTGTCGAACACGTAACGGGTCTGTATTGTTTTTATGAATTATTGTATTCCCGAATTGCCGGTTTATTTTTTTTTTTCGAAAATTCACGAGTGACTAACTTCACGCAGCGTTATTTTCCTCTTGGATTGTTTTTCTGAACTTTCGCATTACCCGGGCGTTCCGGAGGATGTTTCAATTTGGAACGCGAATTCCTCGGGAATTGGGGTAAATGACGTGAAAGATTAGTATAAAACCCTTTTACGTAAATTTTTGAAAAGAAAAAACTTCCAAAATATAATTATTCGAAAAAAGCAACCACGACCCAAGAAAACAAGTCAATTTCGATAAGACCAGTGCAGAAATCCGATGACTCGCGAAAGCTGTAATCATTGACCTCACTTTGTTCTAGCCATGACGTCATCATGGTCATCACCGGTAGAGAGAAAAGAGTCCAGGAAATTCACGCAGCTGGCTTCGGCGATGATACGGTTAGTCAGCGTGTTGAAATCCGAGTAACGTTACTGGACCTTGTTTCTCCGAGGTCGACAGGATCCTGAGATCGTTTAGTCAAAACAAAAAAAAAGTTCCTCCTTTCTCTATCTTCACTTAGCATCAAAAAGGCCAAAAAAAAAAATTATATCAAAAGACGATCTCACGCCTGCCAGACCGGATGCTAGAAAGAACTGTAACTAACCCGGAAGTTGTCAACGACACCTCAAAAATAACAATTCCCTAGCAACGAGTTGCTGCGCATCCAGGAAGACCTAACCTAACCCTAAAATATTATCCAAAAAATCTCACCCTACAAATATTCTATTTAGAGGTATGCATGGCGGTGGTGTGGGCACGATTTTGGTTTTGGGGAAGTATGCAAATTTCATTTAAAAAAAAAAAATCTGTACACTCACTACAGTACAGAATATATATACGTATATATAGTCTCGTTACTTACACGAGGTCGCTGTCGACGATGAGAATAATAATAATATAGGTTAGAAATACTATGAAAATACTGCCTTGTCCCCTGTTCTGCTGCAACTTCAAGATGCATTCGTTTAGATCGTCAATGCACTTAGGCCACTTGACCCTCCACGCTGACAGTTTGCAGCTCGGTCGTAACCGTTGCGCTTCTCTTGGCGCTGCTCGACGCCTTAAGCTTGGTACACATGTCCGCGACTACTTACGTACACGCTAAGCATTGAATGCGCGACAAATGAGGTCCACTACTTGAAAACTGTATTGACATCGTTTACATATTGTTCGGGGACCTTTTTACGTGTCACGGGACCATTATCATAGTACCATGCGACTATTTTATAAAACAAAATGGCGCTGAGTCTATGTACACATACGGAGGCTTATTTTAGCGGATAAAAAAAGATATAGAAATATTGAACATTTTTTTTTTTATTATCAATTTATTAACCGTAAATTTTGGATTATATGATAATAATAAATATGCGGTTGATTTAAATTTTATTTTAAAATTGATTAATGTGTCTGCAGTCCGCGCACGAATTATTTGTATTAATGACATAATTGACCAGGTTAATTATGTCTCGTGACAAATCATTGTGTCGCGTAAGGTGTTTATTATTGTTATTGAATTTCATGTGTGTCCGAGAGGGGGGGGGCATACGTGAAATTTCCCCCTCCCCTTCTACTTTTGATCCCCCAATAAATATCTACATATACATATGTTTTGATCGTATGAGCAATACGCTGATTTAAATGACCATTACGTGTTTTTGTAAATTTTTTATTTTTACAATTTTTTATTTTTTTTTTGAAAACTCTACCATTATCAGTACTTTAATTCCCCGTCTAACTTTGAGTGCGCTGTTGTTTTTTTCTTGCAGTGTCACTAATAACCACTGAAAATCCCAAGTATCCGCAAAGTTTTTTTTATTCGAGCCAGAATACAAAAGAAAAAGAGAGGGATACCTCGAGTACGGGAGTTTGAGAGTTAAAGAAAAAAGAAAACAAAAAAGAAAGAAAAAAGAAAAAGCACAAAGAGCATCACGGATTGTACTTCGCGAGGAAGGCGAAGCACAAAGCGCCACCATGATCGTGGAGGACAAGCTGTGAGTTGCTGATGCGTTTATGTAGAGGATTTAATTAATATTATTATTATTGTTCTTCTTATCATTATTATCACTACTTTGACTGTCGCTGCTATTATTCTTTTCTTACCATTTTATTTATATTACATACGCGTAGGCATGCCTGTACCATATTGGCTTTTACGTTTATAATTTTTTTCTTTATTAACTCGACCGTGTCGATTCTTCTCTTTATTTTGTTTTTTTTCCTTCTTATCGCGCAATTTCACTTTCTCTCTCGCATCTTATCTTAGCACGCTGCATGCGTCTGGCAACACTGTCGTAAATATTTAACCTGCCTGGTTATAATTTTTTGGGCATTTCTATGCGCAGGTTTCTTTTTTTTGTTCTCGTAATTTATGCGCAGTCGTTATCACGACTCGTGGGCGTCGCGCTGATAAGACGTGTATTAAAAAAATAAAATGCGTTACCGCGCGCAATTGTGCGTTTAAAAAAAAAAATTAAAATGGCCGCCGTTGTTAATATTTTGAAGACTGACGACAGAGCTCGGCGCCTCTTCGATTGGCTGCAACGATGCAATTTCTGGAATAGCGCCGCCTCGGGTTACATAATACAGTGCATTGTTCGTGGATTCAAAATAATCGGTGTACCGGGTGTCCAATTTTATTCGATGACAAACGGTATTACGATCGGGTTTATATGTCGGTGTCCCTCGTCTCGGGGGCTTCGGGACCCCCTTTAGGCTCTGCAGTCGTTGGGTTTCTTGACACTTAAAGATCCGTCGTCAAGATCTTTTTTGCTGTTTGAAGAAATTGTCGCTGAGCGGATAACAAGCGGATGCACTTAGCGATGAGTTTTTTTTTTTTTAGGAAATTACATTTTTTTTTCAGTATATTTTGGGAAATTTTTTTTATAGAAACTAATGTCACGTGGCGTTATTGTCATTTGCTGAAGAGTAACTGTCAGTTATGGGAATTTTGATTTTTTTTTTTTTTTTTCATTTTTGACTCTTATCGAGGCTTATGGTATCTTGTGATTCGACTTAGTGACGTCGGTCACGTTTATTTGTCAGTGTTTTAATTACAACTCGTGACTTTATGACGTGTTTAATGAGTCGGTTGGAAAGCTTTTTTTTTTTTGACAAAAAAATTTTTTTATCGCGATACTTTTTTTGGAATATTTTTGTCATCCGACCCTTTTGTCCTCGAGTCACTTTAAATTAATGTAAAATTACGTTTATGTGCTTTTACGAATAATAATCATATCGGCAAAAATTTTTTTGATTTAGTCCAGTAAAATTTGGAGTAGCTTAAAATAACTTTGTACATTTTTATACATTGATTACCTAACGAGGCGATTGGATTGATCGAGTGCAATTTTTTTTTTTTCGGTTATCTGCAAAATATTTTATATATGGCTCGCGATATATTTATCGTTTACTTATCGAATTTTTAGGGTATTTCATAATTTTGACACCGTGTATATTACGATTACGGGTGTATCGAGTGCTGACATCACGTAAGCTCGTGTTACTGTATTCACGCAATGATAATTTCAAGACTATTGTACGTACGTATTATATGATAAAAGGAATGTTACGTAACGATACAGGAAATCAATAATTTTCAATATTTATTTTCGCCCTTCGATTTATTTATCGATCGATTTTAGTTTCGAGCTTGATTATCGATCGTAAAGTTCGATTATGTCAATTCGTTGTGATCGATAAATGTTCTAATTAATAAATTGAACGAAGAAGCGAAAGAAAGAAAAAAACAAAATGGCGCCAAGAAAATATTTTATCGATAATATTCTGCCTTATCGTATCATCGGATAAAGTCACATGCACTTTGGGCACATTTTATAAAGATAAGACATTTTGATACTCCGAACTATAACTCAAAGTTCAAAGTCTGAACTAATAATCTGACTTCATCACGAATACTAGGAGAGATATATTTTACTTCGATTAGAAATAAAAAGTGACACAGGATATATAAAAAAAAAGAGAATAATTATCGGTCGTTGCTCTCTACGTTATAAAGATATATTTTTTTTTGGGTGGCAAAAAATAAAAATTTTTTTTTTCAGATCGCGTATCGTTCGTTAGAAAAAATAATATGTATATATATACATTTTTTGTGAAATTTTGAAATTTAATTTCGAAAAAATTTTTTTATCCACTTCATTTGTAGTTATTCGTAATGTAAATCGTGAGGAAGGTGATTATCTATAATAATAATAATACTTGTACCGATATGGAACGAACGATTCATATTTCGTTCCGATAGAGATACGACGGTGCTGCTATAATCAAGTTGCGGCAATTTCGAGCAACAGACGTGTATCTTAGTCCGATCAGAGTCCAATGAGATTATCATTGCCTGTGGGGCGGTTTCGATTTTCATTTGTATTTCTTGGCAGTCGGTAGAACGTTCTCGGTGTGAGTAGACCTTAAAGTCCGGGCTAAATTGTTTCGTTTTAAAATCAATGGTATAAACTCGTTGCGCCTGATGATTGAATTTCTTGGGATCGTTTTATTGTTAATTTCGATTTTTCGAAAAAACATCCTGTCGTTCATTCTGTAAGTATTTATAGGTTTTTTTTTTGTAATTAAATAGCGATTTATTCAATTTTTGATGTCATCGTGAGTTTATAATTTGTCCGATGAAATTACCATAAAATCGTATATGCATGGGTGGCTTGATATTTAATTTATTCAATTTTTTTGGTTCTATATATATGCAGTGATTTTGAAATTCGTAATTAGTAGGTTAAGAGAGAAATTTTTGACAATAAGATATTTTTCTCGTAGAAAAGATTTTTTAAAGTTATCGTTAAAACTTAATTAAGTATCTATCGATCATCCTTCGGATGGTTAGAAAGATAATTTGATTAAATTTAAAGAAAAATTATTGATTTTTGATCAAAATTTTGTTTAAGCTCAGTCCGTGTTTTTGTACCGTTCAAAATACGTTACTTACTACAATTTCAAAAGGGGTCACGAAAAATCCATTGTTTACCGTAATATTCACAATTGTATTCCAAGAATAACAGAGGATTAACTTAAATATACAAAGTTTAAGTGAAATTCGAATTTCTACCAAATTCGAAATTCCAAACTAAACAGTCGAACAATGGCCCCACGGGAAACTTTCAAGTTTCAAAGTTCAATTACAAGTTTCATTATTTCGATCTGACGAATCGTCCGCTCGCAGTACAAATTGGTTGTCAATTATTTTCCAGTGATTTCCAAATTTCCAAATTCAATAAAAAAATTGACAAAATTCAAGCCTCGATTCCAAACAAACTATATAAACAGTCATAGATCGTGCAAATGAACATTTCAGTTTTCAAAATTCGCTAAGAATTAATACGCGCGCAAAAAAATAATTTCGAAAATTTCATTAGCAGCGAACAAAAGTGCCCGCAGCGCAAAATCAAAATTATGAATTGAAACAAGAAAATCAAATATTTATCTGAATATCCGATTTTTCAACGTAAATTCATACTTTTTTTTTGTTCAATAATTTTTAAAAAAATTTTCATATCTACCTACTATTGCTTACTATTTTTTTTTGCCTTCTTATAGCCTTTCTACTTCTATCTAAATTTCAACTGCTTCTCTTACCATAGCGTTTTCAACGAAGCGACTATTCAACGTTAGCTTGTGGTTCGCTAAAACCGCCTTTGCCGCCTCGAACGTACATGAGGATACTCCTTTACGAATTCTGGCTTTGCAATTTATTTTCGCCTGTCTTTTTTTTTCTGCACGCTCCGCACGGCCTCGAAGTAACTCTTTTTTTTTTCCACGCACTTTGTAACTACTGCTTTTTGCGTACTTCCTTAGGCATCCATTTTCCTACGTTAATTTAGAAATTATCACGCAAATTTCATAGCATGACGATTTTCACTACCGTAAAGTTAATAAAAATGTACAATCGCATTCAGCCATTTAATATAGATTTTATAACGAAAGACGTACAAAGCTAATGAAA
Organism: Calameuta pallipes; assembly: GCA_030142375.1. Classification (NCBI taxonomy): domain Eukaryota; kingdom Metazoa; phylum Arthropoda; class Insecta; order Hymenoptera; family Cephidae; genus Calameuta; species Calameuta pallipes. The sequence goes on from JARQSW010000394.1 coordinate 763,516, forward strand.
ATACTAGCAAAAAATTTTCTTCAAAATGAAAATTAAAACTAAATGCCTGAATGGACCGACCCATGTGTATTAAAAAATTTGCATTGGATTCTGCTGAAGAAAATAATGAACTGCCTCTGTATTTAGCGCATGAACTTATGAGCTCCGTAAAGTTAGTTGTTATCGTGACTAAATCATTCGGCACTAAATGTCTGATAAATCACACGAAGCAATAAGGAAGTATTGGAAACCGAGACTTTACTTTATCTCGATAAAAATGGCACCCGGAAAAATCGATAAATTTCGACAGAAACGGCGGTAATAATTGAGCATGAAATGTAGCAAAAAGCAAAAACACGGTAGCAGAGCTCATAATTGAACTCGCAGAATCCAATGGCGAGCGGTCGATGTGGCTAAATACGCTTGGGAAGCTTAGAAAATTAAAAGAACGCCAACTTTGAATGATCCAACAGGGAGATGGACGGATTTTGGATAAAAGGAGCGATCCACGCGATCAAAGCTCTGTCCTACGTCTACGACCTGCTGACCTTTCCGGTATACTTGATACTGCAGCGACCTTGGGAAAAGAGGAAATTGTCAAGAAGAATCAAGGCCAGACCGATAGACAAAACTGAGAATTCAATCACTTATAGGAGCGTCGATTCCCCCAGTGCCATGTATATTGCCATTGAACGTAACAAGGTAGAAACCCTGGAGGGAATGTTGAGGTGGGTGGCAAATATTCATTCTGGTAAGCGTTGCCTGGGAACCAGACAGATAATTGCTGAAGAAGATGAGCTGCAACCGAATGGCAGAGTCTTCAAGAAGGTAAACCGCAATGTATATCCTTTGGGAAATAAAAGTTTTAGAGCGAATAGAAGCGTTGGAGTATTTTATTTATAGGGGACAGTAAGAAGAGTGTTTTGAGGTTATGGCTGTTTTTTTCTTTTAGTACAAAATGGGAGATTACAAGTGGAAAAGTTATTCTGAAGTTGACAGGCTTGTCTTGTCGTTTGCCAGAGGCCTGAAAGTACTTGGTCTCACTACCAGGAAGAATATTGTGATCTTCGCTGAGACTAGAGCTGAATGGATGATTGCTGCTCACGCTTGCTTCAAGCAGAATCTTGCTGTGGTGACAATTTATGCGACCTTGGGAGATGACGCCATTGCTCATGGTATTAATGAGACCGAGGTCGATACTGTCATTACCAGTCATGAATTACTGCCTAAATTTAAGAGACTTCTTGAAATGACACCTGTGGTTAAGACTGTTATTTATATGGAGGATCAACTTAAGTTCACCGATACCAAAGGATATAAGGTACTGCGTTACAAGTATGAAGCTTGACTTTCACTTGTGGTTTTAGTGATTAAGATATTTATATCATATTCGTTTTTCAGGAGGGAGTCAGCTTGATACCCTTCTCCGATATCATTAAAAAGGGCAACACATCTGATGTCGAACTTAATCCACCGAAGGCTAATGACACAGCGATCATCATGTATACTTCAGGATCCACCGGTGTACCTAAAGGAGTGATATTGTCACACCGCAATATCATTGCTACTATAAAGAGTTACTGTAATGCTGTGGAACTTAAGGATGATGATGTTTTCCTTGGATACTTGCCACTTGCGCACGTTTTGGAATTACTTGCTGAAACTGTCTGTCTACTATCTGGTGTACCTATTGGCTATAGCTCACCATTGACCATGATAGATTCAAGCAGTAAAATTCAGAGAGGTTCCAAAGGTGATGCTTCGGTGCTACATCCAACATGCATAACTTCAGTACCGGTAAGTCATCAATTGAGTTATCATGATACTATAAATGAAATCGAAGGAAATGAATATCTGCAGATTAAATAACAGATAGGACAGAAAATTGATGAAATGGTGGGCAGATAGTTTGGACTTTGCTTAACCATGAATTCTTAGAGGAGAAAAAATGATCACATCAGTTGTGCTTAATCATAGGCAAGATCGGCAGTCTTGTTACATTATTGATGAGATTATTGTAAAGTATCACGATGGCAAATGATTTTGTTTCTTTCTTTCAGCTTATCCTAGATCGTATTTCAAAAGGCATAAACGAAAAGGTTAAGAGATCTGGACCCTTCAGACAAGCGATATTCCATTTTGCATATGAATACAAACTGAAGTGGACCAAGCGAGGATACGAGACTCCAATCTTTGATAAATTCATATTTGGAGCTGCCAAGCAGGTCTTGGGAGGTCGAGTCAGACTCGTTCTCTGTGGTGGTGCTCCTCTGAGTCCTGATACTCATAGTCAAGTTAAACTCTGTCTCTGTGTGACGGTTACTCAAGGATATGGTCTAACAGAGACTTCATCTTGCGCAACAGTTATGGACGGTGAGTTAACTTAAAAAATTCTATTACTACAGCTTCGAATTGAAGTTTAACGACAGCTTAGACTAGTGTGTGCTATTGATCCATGTAAATAAAGTTTTGACAAGTACAAGGTTCAAAGTTCAACGAGAAAGTGATGTGACTAAAATTAAATTTACTAAAATTACATCCAGAAAGAAGGACAACCACTTTCCCATGTCCGATAAGTATTATAAAATTTATATTTCAATATCTTTTTGATTAATAGCTCACGATAGAAGTACTGGAAGAGTTGGTGCACCGACAACTGTGTGCGACATCAGATTGGAAAATTGGGAAGAAGCTGGATACAGGGTGACGGACAAGCCTTATCCCAGAGGCGAGATATTGATCGGTGGTGACAACGTGTCATCCGGTTATTACAAACTTCCGGAAAAAACAAAGGAAGATTTCTTCCAAGAGAATGATAGGCAATGGTTCAGAACGGGCGATATTGGCGAAATGCATCCAGATGGATCAATGCAGATTATAGGTTAGGATACTAACTATACTTGCTCTCTTATCAGTTATGCTCCGTGCAATATAATCGAACAATTAAAGACTCACAAAATCATTTATCGCAGATCGAAAGAAGGACCTGGTCAAACTTCAACTAGGTGAATACGTCTCCTTAGGTAAGGTCGAGGCTGAATTGAAGACTTGTCCGGTTGTAGAGAATATTTGTGTCTACGGTGATTCCAATAAAGCCTACACCGTGGCGCTAGTAGTACCGAGTCATCGAAATCTCGAAGAGATCGCAGCCAATCTTGGTATAACGGCCACGTCTCTGGAAGAGTTGTGCAGCAATCCGAGGATCGAAAAAGCTGTTTTGCAGGAGCTTGTCGAACAAGCAAAGAAATGTAGGCTTTTTATACAAGTCATTGTTAAATTAAAAATAAGTTTCCTTCAGTGATCCTAACCTCTACTTTCATTGTTCAGGCAAACTCCAAAGGTTTGAAATTCCTGGCGCCGTTAAACTCTGTCCGGAACAATGGTCGCCAGACATGGGTCTTGTCACTGCGGCATTCAAACTAAAGAGGAAGGCAGTACAAGATCGTTATCAGCATGAGATAAGCCGAATGTACGCTTCGTGATGCAGCGTGAAACGGTGCGACAAGTGCAAATAATAAGTGTGGATTTAAGCCCGATTAACCTATCACCATTTCGCAGCAAATCATCATCGATACCACTACTATTATTCATCATCACCACAATCATCATCCTCAGTTCGTATGTATAATGAGACCCAGTTGATGTGTAAATCACGTAAATTCTGTGAGAAATGATTTATTCATGAGCTCGCTGTACGTATCATCAATGTTATCGATGATAGGTTTAATTTTTGTATAAATAATTTACTATTCGCGAGCTCGACGTTATAGATATTGTTCTAGATTTCATTGTCGTCCTCGTCGTTGTCGTTGTCACTCTTAAATTATCATTAATTTAATTCCATGGTTGCTCGAGGAAGCTCGACTTCTGTACGTAGAAACAATATAAGCTTAACGGTGACGCTCCTGGTATAACTTGAGGGTTAACAGAAAAAGAGAAAAGAGTATATTGTATGTTGTGTAGATAAAGTTATTGTTTTTTTACATTCGAGTGGTCTTCCAAAATCGAGTCAAAGTGTCATTTAATTATTCTTCAGCTAAGGCGGTGTGGACTACCTATAAATTATATTATCAGGAGCGTCTTGGCGCAGAGTAAGTAAAAAAGTATCGGAAGAAAATAATTGAAATATCAGGTCATGATTTCAATATAGAATATGACAACTGTCAAGTGACAACTGTTGTCAACTAGTTTTTCTTCCTTTCTAAATTGTGGCCAGCTATCGAAATCTTATGTTTTGTCTTCCTCGATGATCTTCGACCTTACTTTTTCCATTGATGCTCTGCGTAGCGTCTTGGCAAGCCAGTTTTGAAATTGATTAACTTATTAAATGGTTTTATGCTCGATAAAGGAATGCGAAGGTAAAAAATTTACTGAAGAATAAAAGGCGCAGAGCAACCGGAACTTCCGAAAGGTTACTAATAATCTTCTCCACTCAATTGTGAATTATTTTAGGGTTTTATGTTTTACGTTCCAATTGTTAATTTGCAAAATGTCCTCTGTAGACCAAATGCGGAACTAAAGGCAATTTACATGAAACTATTAGGTAATAAATCATCACGATTGCCATCCTAGATGAATATATTTATATTTTTCCTCAAATTCTAAAGTGAAATACTACTGTGAGTGTGTCGTCGTGAGGTCACGTTATTTGTGACCTTTATAATTATTCATGGCAATTGAAAAATCAATACTGTAACTTCAACTATGAAAATGTCCATCGTACAGCCTCTCCTTCTGCAGCTCAAAATAATCTTTTCAAATTTTATGCCCACGGGCTGGTTCAATGAAATTCTTTCTGTCAATAGTTAATTGAAAATCGTACAGTTCGAAGGAGACCTTATGGATTATATTACTCAGTTGCCAATTAGATTAGTTAAATTTAATTCACTAAATTCTGTAATTATGTATATTGAAATCCATATTGTCATAGGCTCACTTTTAAACTGTATGTATTAAATATTTTTTAAATCCATTTTTTGGCTAATCAGCAAAGAATTTAATGTGCCATTTCGTTGAACCATCCTGTGTACACATATATGTACGTGAAATATGGGATCCATGTTATACATGTTCGTATACGTATGCTTGTACGATGCGTGTGGACGCACAATGTGCGTTGGCAAGAACGTTGGTGTTGTTATTCTCGAAAAGGGCGTGAGTCCACCGTTAGATAACAATAGAAAAAATTATCTACGGAACATTGATTCCTCTTCGTTAAGTTGTAAAATCAAAGAAAAAGAACCTATTTACACGGCTACAGGGTACGTTTGATGAATACTGTTAAATTTTCTTTTTTTTTTTTTAACTAAACGAACGGAATTACCTGCAAACAATATTTTCGTGACAAGCGCCCTTTTCGAAAAAAAAAAAAAAAAATTCTCAACTTTAACAGACGTCATACCCAAATTCAAGTCTCCGATCCCTCATGATGTCTTTAATAACTGGCGTATTTTATAATTTGTAAATTATTTAAAGGATACTTTTAGTCTAGATACTTACTAGAGAGACAAAGAGACGGAAGGCAATGGAAAAGAAAATTGTTAATAAAAGCAAAAGATAAATTTGTCTTTTCCCTCACTGATTTTTTTTTTTTTTTTTTAACTGCGGCATAATAAAGGATCAAGCACAAAATGGTGTCCTATGCGCGTGTCATACGGGACTTTCGTTTTTCTATGTTAGTAACGATCCAGTGACACTTGCAATCCCCAAATCTGTGCCGAAATGTAATTACACTAGCATTTATATCAAAATCATGATAGAAGCAAATCAAGAGTCGCGATAAGCGAAAACGCAATTTAAAGAGACGCGCGTGTGCGAGTGTAAAGAAAAAGGGGCAAAGAACGAAAGACAAAATTTCGTTCGTGGCCAAAAAAAAAAAAAAAGCGCGCAGGCAAAAAGGAAAACTATATGCGATTGCGAGACACGGATAAAAGGCAGTAATTGAATTACTATGTATCTTTCGTTGTTTCGTTTGCGACGAGGAGTTCCTGCAATAATTAAAAAGTAGGAAGATTGGTACTAATTTAAATTAATTAAAAATTCACTGTATATATATGTATTAGCGTAGAAGAAGCGATGGTTATTTCTGATTTTTAAGGTTAATTATTATTATTATTATTATTATTATTATTACGAGAAGCAATGTTTTAAGAAATAAATGTACAAACGTGTAACGAGACTGCAATATTCTTGTCCAACTTTTTTTTTTTTTTTTGTTAAATTTGCTGAAAAAGAAATCTTACAATTTTCATTTCTCTCTTGCGATCCTGAACGAATTCGGCGTGGCAGCTGCTAGAGGTAGATTTACCTGTTTGGTCCTTTTTTTCCATCTCTGAGGATTCCAGTAGCTCCGGTAACGGATGAGATGAAATTTCAAAATTCAGGTTGGTTAGAATTTTATTGAGTGCATTTTGTTTTTGAGCAATTTGGTTATGCGGTCTTCATTTCTTTGAGTTTAATTATTTTTGTCGCACCAGAAGGATCTTTGCCAAAGATCGAGTAACTCAGAAATGGCAAGTTTGGTCTTCGTTAAAAGTGAATTGAGATATTTTCGAAACTGGTAACACCATATTCTTTAATTACCTATTAATGAGAATAATCAAAAAGAATAGCTGCGTCTACGTGGTCTTTTGCTTGAAATAATCTTCCCTCAAGGTTTCATTCAAAAATTGTCCAATTTTCGTTCTTATCCAGACGGGCGGTATCAGGGCGATGAAATATTGTATGCCGTGTGCCCAGTAACCGGTGCTGGAGTCAACTTTGCCAAGAGTGGCTATAGCGTTTCTTGCGTAAGTCGTAGCATCCGGTACAAACAGACTGGAAACCTAGGATCATTAAATCATTACAACTTGTCGATATTCGATAAAAAGGTAAGTCCAAGATATTAATTATAGTTTTTATAACCTGTAAGCGTTGACTGAACGCATTCATTTTCGTATTGACAAACAGTGGTGCCAACTGCTGCACCGTTATGCCAAATTTTGTGTACTCGGCGCGCAGTGCTTCCGAAAAACTTTTAACGTAGACCTTCGTCGCCGCGTAGACCGTCATCAAAGGCAACGGCTGGATTTCGGAACCCGATGAAATATTTACTATCGCACCTTTTCGACGCTTTTGCATCTGACCTATGACCAGTCTTGTCATCAGAGTTGTGGCACCCACGTTCACGTTTATGATATCCCAGAGTTCGTTCTCGGGAACCTCTCCGAGGTACATGGGATAACTGTACTGTGCGCCCACGTTATTTACTGGAAATATAATTTACAGTTTTATTATCCACTTTCTGCATTACCGACGGACGGCTGGCAGTCTACGTTACCCACCGAGTATTCCTACGGGAATGTCTTTGAGTTCGGTCTCGATTTTTTCAAAGACTTCTCTCCCCTTACTGAAATCCGCCACGATAATTTTGACGTCGATTTCGGGATGAATTTTCAAAATTTCATCCTTCGTCCTCTCCAGCCTCTCCAAGGTTCTGCTTATCAGCACGAGATTCAAACCTCTCGACGCTAATTCCTTGGCGTAGGCTTTTCCGATTCCGTCAGTTGACCCAGTCACCACTAGAATGCGCGACTTTACATAAATTATCAGTAAGAATTTCTCGATTCAAATATTGACTTTGACACGCTCATTCGCGCGACCGATAAGCAATTGAATTTCCAAATTTTTAAATTATCTTCCCGAAATTTATCCAAACGCAAAATCTTAACGTTCCTGTGAATATCTCGTGCAGATTATTATCTGATGCAGATATACCGTAGATATTATCTACTATCTAAAACGTAATTCTCAGTGAAAGCGATTGGCAATACGCATAGACACGGTCGTTGACTAAGTTCAAGGCGCTTATATATCTTGTGTTTAGAATTCAAAGTCTGTTTGAATTTCGCGCATGCGCACAGCCGCTCGGAACAATGCGGATGGTCGAATGTCGACGACAGCCGTTTCACTAGTCGAGAATAACTTTCACTCTTTCACATCTTCACCTTGAGTCACGACGAGAGTCGATAAAGTAGTTCAATGTGAAATCGTTAATAATATCTAATTGGTAATTAGAAATCACGCGAGAATAGACGGGTTCGCGTTATGCCTGACAGACACAATTAAATCTTTACCCAAAATCTGGTACCAACGTTACAGCATCTTAGACGTTGCAGATTGGATGCTGCGAGGCTTTCGCGAATTATCAAAAAAAAAAAAAAAAAAAAATTAATTGTACCCTGGATCACTCGAATAAGATATTAAAAATCAGTTTGTAATTAGAAAATAATTATTTGGCATTTACGAATAATATTTCTTGTGATTCTTTATACGTAACCACGTAAACGCAGTCATATGTAATATACGGGGTGTCCTATTTTAATTTTTACAGAGTTGCCGCTAATGTTTATGCCAATTAAAATTCTTTAGGGTTATTCCGTAATTGAAACTAAATACTCGAGAATTTCACAACGTTGGATTCAATCTAATCGCGTGAACGTTGAAAATTATCGTTCTCGCTATACTCGATTAATTTTACGTTCCTTCGATCGTAGATTTTTATATAACTGATAAGTATTTAATTTTTTACCTGCCCATTCGCCGAATTTTGATTTCACATCAACGGACGTCGAATTAACGATAGGCAAGAGAATTTCCAAAAATACTTTGACGAGTCTGCTGACTGGATCCAATAAGGCCCAAAGTACGACAAGGCCGATGACCAACCAGAGTCCAATGTTGAGTAACATGTTTCCTTGAAATAAAAAACAAAATTTGGGTCTTATCGCAGCTGCGAAAAGAAACTTTTTTTATAACTAAAAAATTTTGTAATACTAACAATTGACATTTACTACTGAAAATTTTTTTCCTTGTCAATATTTTTGTAAGGTCGACGGCTAATCGATATTTTTGAAAATTTTCATTGATCACTCACCGGGACTGTAAAGTTGATTTTCTTGAATGTGCAAATTTAAGGAACTTTCTCTCGATCACGGTAATTATGCCATTTCGTAAAATCTTTAATTTCTTACAGCCTTTTTCACTTTCTCTTTGTTATCTTGATCGTTATCCGCCCTTTTCTTCGATCTTTCACAACCGAATTTCCACCTTCGATTTTTCGGCCGTCAGATCGACCGTAAAGGAAGGCTGCCGGGAGACTAAAGTGGCGCGAGGCAAGTGACTGCATAAAACTCACTAACGGCCAATTCACTTTCACTCTACCCGGTATATTCAGAAATCAACGGCGATTGAAGATTTAACGAGACTTTTATCTCGTCTCTTCGTTAGAAATCATCGTGAGAATCGAAAAAAAATATTTTTTTTTAAAATCGAAAAAAAAATTATTTCACTTTTTGCTACTTCATCATTTTCATGTGAACAAATTATCGAGCGTAATTGATACGATTAATTTTATACGAATGATAATAACATTTCTTTTATTATCAGTAATATTATTCGAATTTCTACGTGTTCCTCAAGTGCTGAATCGCGGTAATCGATAACTATCGATAATTATTTATCGAAATAATTGATAGTTGCGTATCAAATTAACGTCGATTAATTCTGCAATCTTGGCCAATTGCATTGCCAGGACTAAATAAATTATCGAAATCGCATATAAAATTGATTTGACATTTTTTTATTAATCGTATTACGTTGCTTTTCATTTCTTTGTTACATTGCAAATTTTTTTTAAACTCAACTCCCACTCGTGTTAAAATTCGAATATCATATCGCGTGTTGAATAACGTAATTGTAAAATTGTTATTTTCAGTAATTAAGACGACTCGATAATAAATGTATTTTCTAAGGATACGATGTACTATATATATATATGTACTATACATACATATATATACATATATATCAATGCATTCGTATACTATTTTCAAAATACCTTGGCAGCATGATATTTAGCATGCTGACCGTGTACTTTATTTTATGTGTTAAAAAAAAAAGCAATTTCGTGTTGCAAGCCAAATCGTGTAATAAAAATAAAACGAAAAAAAATGTCAAGGATTCGAGGAGTCTTAAACGTAGCTACGGCAATTTTTCATATAAATAAATATTATTGTAATTACTGCTGGGGATTTAAATATATCCATTATGATTCCACTTACGTGTATTTTTTATGCTCCACGTGTGAAATTATTCTATTGTCATTTGTGACTCTTGAGAGAAAATCATCATCCGCGACTCGTTCAAGGTGAGGAATTTTGTATTCAAGTAGGAATTACTGTACGTGACTAGATATCATATTGAAACTTTAACCTACATATGGATACAGCGAAGTCAAAGATTACATATGATTATTTCGATTAGCAGGAAATAATAAACGACTGAATCGAAGGCTGCAATGAAAACAAAATTTAAAGTTTTGTTTTTGTCTATATCGCTATCTAATCTTTTTTTTTTTTTATTTGAACTTTGCTTTCGCACTTGACAAATATAGATTCCTTACGGACTTCGCCCATTTTGAAATTTTCGAAACACATGCGGGCTATTAGTTTTTGTCGCGACCCGTTATGAGGCGCGTTAGGTAAGAAAAAAAAAATTAGACTTAGTAATTATTTCGAAAAATCGGACTCTTTCGAAAAATCCTTGAACTCGTTGCTCAACTCACTAAACGGTCTTTGTACGTCAGTAGTGAAATAAAAATGGTAAATCAAACCGTTAATAAAAATTCAAAAATATACGTTACCTCGTAAACGAGAGATTCGTTCTGCCAAGAAAGTTCATAATTTTCATACGCATCTCCTCCTCTATATTATTTCTAAGGAAGTTTCAATGCATTCAAGATTACAGAAACTCCCGGCAGACAAAACAAGTCACAGAATGTCGCTGGCCGAGTAGGAGAAGAGCGTCGAGTGTAAACACATATACGTATAACTAATATATACGTATATACTAATATATACGTATATACTAATATATATATATGTATATACTAATGTGTATATGTGGTGTAAGAGGATCTATAGGACGTTTGCGATTCGTCGATCCTCTCCAGTTTCCTTTCACAAGCGCGAACAATTCATGGACGTCCGTTAGCCTTTAGACTCAGCTGGACTCAGCCGAAGACTGTCTAAAGGAAGTCAGTGTTGTCCAGTGGTAAAAACCGTTGGTAATTTTCCATTGGATTCTTCAACCGATCAAAGTGCAGAATTAGGACCAAGTAGAAAAATTCATAGTGACAGTGAGAACATTCTAGAACGTTTTAAAATTCATAACCATCGTATTGCGGAACACGTAATTCCGTAGGAATTAAACGCAGCCTTTAACGAGTCACTAAAGCCTGGTTCATCGACCTAAATTATAACAGGTAACTCGTACTATTGGAATTTATCGTAAGCTAACGTACATAAAGTCGTTAGGATCGACGTGGATTAATAATTTAACCTCAAAGAATTTAAGTCGCGATTTACGATGACAGCTGAGCTGTTTAGTGACTGTGAACGGTGCTTAATCGTGTTGATTATTTTGTACGGTGTAGGTTAAAATTTATTGACGTTGAAATTCGCTATTTTTTGGATTTATCGGTTTTCTTTGTGTTAATTGTGAATCACGGCGTCGTTTAATTGCGAGTTTTGACTTTCTGAAGTTGCTGCTATTACGCGCAGGCGTCGAGTTGACAGTTTTTCCTGAAGCGTCGAGACGCCAGGGACCGACGTTCGGTTAACCTAAATACGGTTGATATTTCAGTTTATACATATGCAGGTTTATTTATACCTTGTGTATGTACATGAGTGACACTTTCAAACCAGTCTTTACGTCAATTAAATTCCATTTGCTCGTGTTGCTTATACGTAGGCTTGAACTAATTTCTTAGATCGTTTTCAACTCGTGGAATTTTTTTTTTTTTTTGTGCCTGAGGCAACACGTGCCGAGCTGCACGTGCTCGTGGGAATTCGAAATCAAAACGAGTTTTTTAAGAGAAGCAAGATCGATCTGATGAACTCGTGCAGATTGGGTAACGAAAATAATTTTGAGCTTTCAGGCGACAAATTTTGGTGTAACGAATGGAAGTTTTACGAACGATACTTAATTTTTTAGACACTTTGTATATTTTTTTGCGTGCAAAAAATTCACATTCCGCGTTCCTTTCGTCATCAAGTGTCACTTTTCATTCATTGTTCGTAGACCGTATCGCGTTCATGTTACAAAGTAGTCGCGATGCGTTTAAAGAATTTCAATGTATTTTTGCATAATTTTTTTTTGCAATTATCACATCGCGAAACGCGTGCAAATATTTGCGCGATTCGGACAACCTAAAGACATAGTGGCGATTCGTAAAACGTTAATTCTGGTATTCAAAAAATAATGTATAATAACAGATTGAATTTTCATTCAACAACCGAGGTATCCATTGAATTGGGAAATAAAAATCAAAAAGTGAATGAAATTTTTTTAACATAAACTTAACGTAGGACTTAATTGTAATCCGTTAAAAAAATTTTTGAAGAGTAAAAAAAATAATTTCTTTGATCGGTGGAAAAAAAAATTTTGTTTTAATGACGCAAGTATTTTATTAATTTTCGAGAAAGAAACTTTTTTGACATTTTTGTTTTATATTTACATAAATTAAAAATTCACATTCTCTAGATAAAGGATTCCCAGTGCCCATTGTCTTATGAGCGTGACCTGAATACGCTTTTTAACCCTTTTTTTTTTAAATCTGGTATTGAATTTATCTGATAATAGTTTTTTTTTTCAAAATTTTTATCAGTGAGGATAATCATGGAATCCACTTCGCGATTGAAGGCAGATGATGGATCTACAGTGTGATTTATTTTGTTACAGATTTTATATAATTGAGGACACTGATAAGTAGACGGAACTCGATGTTCCTAATATCTGTGATAAGATGACAAGATGGAGCGTCGCACGAATTTTGACCACTTTCGAAATGTACAGCCTAATTTTCGTAGCGAGCAGAACTGAGGCTTTTGTTTCTTCGAGGGAGGAACTTTTACTGGATTTCGATTTTCAAAATTCAAATTTTTCGAGTCCAACGACCATTTACTCCTTGGCCGGACCCAATGCACTTGCCAGATCAGGTCTGGTCGAACGCCAAGAAAAATTGCAGCAAAATTGCAAGGAAATTCCGGAAGAGGAAATGAACGAGCGTGACGTATTTCCGGAAATGTTTCATCATATTTTAGTTGACGAGAAGCACAAATTATTGTACTGTTATGTACCAAAGGTAAGAGTGGAAAAATTTTTTTTTTTACGTCATATCAAAGTCTAATGAACGATTTTTTGTTTTATCTTTGTAAAATTTTTTTTGAGTAAATTTTTGGTTACAGGTCGCTTGTACCAATTGGAAACGCGTCTTCATGATCGTGATGGGTAAATGGGAGGGAAATGATCCTCTGGAAATCCCAGCCAATCAGGCTCACGCGGCGGGAAATTTTGAAAGGCTCAGTAATTACTCGATGCCGGAAATCGAGGAGAAATTTGCTACTTATAATAAATTTATTGTCGTGAGACATCCTTTGGAAAGGCTGCTTTCTGCCTATAGAAATAAATTTGAAGCGAAAGAAAAAACAAGCTCAATATATTTCCAGACGCGTTTTGGAAAAAAAATAGTGAAGGTAAGAAAAAAAATTTTTGATACCAAAATAATATTAATATTTATTATCTTCGCGTTGTATAGTTTTGATGTGATATTTAAAGAAATTTATATTATTTTATAGAAATATAGAAAAAATGCCACTGAAGAATCCTTGCTCAAAGGCGATGACGTAACTTTTTCGGAATTCGTAGATTTTGTTACGAGTGGTGCAAAAAATGAAACTCAAAATGAACACTGGCGATCGATTTCCGAATTATGTCATCCTTGCATAGTCAATTATAATCTTGTGAGTAAATACGAAAGTCTGACGGAAGACGCTACGGAAATATTAGAAAGATTGGATGCTGGTTGGGTGAGGTGAGTCAGTAATTTTTTAGAAATTAAGAAAAAAAAATCGCATCACAATTTTGAATAATATTTATTATAATTTTCTAGATTTCCAACTAAGCCACAAAGCAGGGAACCAACTTCAAAGAAATTGGATAGATATTACTCTTCCCTCAGTCTGAAGCAACTTCAAAAACTTACAGATTTGTATCGTCTGGATTTGAGGTTATTCGATTACTCACTGGAGGACGTATTAGGATTTTCATTGGCGTAATAATTTTTGTCTACGTACTTAATGACGATTTTTTTAATTTTTATGACGGAGGACGTATTACGATTTTCATTGGCTTAATCAATTTTGTCTACGTACTTAATGACGATTTTTTTAATTTTTATGACGGAGGACGTATTACGATTTTCATTGGCTTAATCAATTTTGTCTACGTACTTAATGACGATTTTTTTAATTTTCATGACGGAGGACGTATTACGATTTTCATTGGCGTAATAATTTTTGTCTACGTACTTAATGACGATTTTTTTAATTTTCATGACGGAGGACGTATTACGATTTTCATTCGCGTAATCAATTATGTCTACGAACTTAATGACGAATTTTTAAATTATAAATTCATTAAAACGTACGTTCCTCGTCATGAGCAACTCAGGTTTCAGCTGAATCAACTTGATATTCGATTCCAGTTGGCTTAGTTTCTTTTTTAGTTTTTATGAGATTATTTTTACCCAGAATTTAAAAAAAAACGTACTGTACTTATTCTTCGTACCTAGAAGCATTCCACAACACGAGACAAACGGCGCTATTTTTATTTTATTATATTTCTGAGCTTCTGTTCTATCCTGAACCTGTGCCAAGAATCTAGGGATAAGAGAATAATTAATTTATACCGGGTGTGCCAAAACGGATAAGCTTCTGAAAACATCAATGCGGTTTCTTGCTCTGATTGATGTCAGATGTAGAAGTGGATGATAAGTTTGTCAATTAGCGGTTCAAGGTGTTAATATGTAATATTAAGTCATTGTTATCTAACAGTTTAGTTTTTATATTTTATTATTTATTTTTGCGAGCTATTTTTAATTTTAATAGTCACGCGATGCTGTGAATGTCGTGAGTAGCCAAGAGGTTTTCAAGATACTTTAGATAACGAATGTTTTTTTTTTGGATTGATGATTTTTTTAAGATTTTTTTTTTAAAGATTAACGTTAATCACTTATTGATACCGCACGAGGATGATCGATCGATGATTGGATATGATAAATGATTGAGATATAAAATTTGTCAAAAAATTTCGGCTTTTTTATCTCTAAAATCTGTCTCTCTTTTTTTATCAGATTAAGCAGTCGAAATTTTTTATTGATTAAAAATAATTTGCGTACCAGTTACTTATTTGCATTGTAGTCGAAAGTGTAAAAGATAAATATTTTTTTACGTTTATTAATTAAAAAAAAGATAAATTAACGCAGACTTCTGATTTGGAAATTTTAATCGAGACCTCTGACCCCATTTTTGTGACAATTCACAAAGTCAATGATTCCCATAATAGTACGTGTGTGTATAAAATTAGAAATTCTATTTCAAAATTGTATTACGGTTGTACAAACAAGAACAATATTTTTTAACCTCGAAATTCACAACTGGTCGTTAAAGAGACGGAATGAGGAAAAAAAAAGAATAAAAGAAATACGACAGTTTCAGGATTAAAGATAATATGGGACTGTTGCCAATATTTTATTTTTCGACCGACAGATGTGTTATGGAATTTTTGTGATATCGAAAAGACTACATACGTAATAATATATATGCAGTTCGTACTTGTTTTTGGGACTGCCTGTACAATTTTTTTTTTTTCAATGTGAAGACGCAAATTAATAAAATTATATTTGAAGATCGTAACATCAGCTGTTACCTTGCGTAAGTTTACATGGTTGATCGCTTTCAGTATATTTTTATTTTTATTATCCTTTTTTTCATTATACAAATTATTTGCACGTATCGATTTTTGAAAAATGATTATTCTCTCTCCTCAGGCTGTAATAGACTATTATCATTATTCATTTCGAAATCGAACAAATTCGAGCTTGCACAAAGGATAATTTTTTGAAAAAATCTAAAAGGCATTGTATATGCGAAAAAAATGAGATATTTTTTTCAAATTACAAACAGCCCGATAGTCAAGGACTGAATTCCAAAGGTGCGCCAAATTTTAAAAGTTACGACTAAACGGAAAAATAAACTGTCCTACCTTGATAATTTGCATATGCTTTACAGTTTGGCTTTTAGAAAAACGCGTTCGTCAAAAAGCTCCGATTTAAAAATAATCTTCGGACGCTCTCAAATGCCATTTTATATAAGATTCTATTTTCTTGCAATTATTACCAAGCGGAAATCAACGACTTTTCACACAAAAATTGCATTTCTACCATTTTACCTGAACTCAGTAAAATACCATAGGAATACGACAGCGGTGACTATAAAATTTTAATCGATAAAATACGACCTTTTATCCATAAAAATTTCGACCGACTCTTGTCGCAGCTCACAGATCCTTTTCACTGTAAACAATAACAGTCACACGTAAAATTTCTGTCAATACAATAAATTATCCATTATCAATGAAGTCAGTTATCATTGCAAATATATTTAACAAAAAAAATCTATATCTTGACCGACACCAAATACAGACATATATATTATTAGCAATACTTTAAATATAGAATCCGCGTTAAAAAAGTAGAACAACCTCGATAGCGTCGCCTTCTCTTTCAATGACAACCAAAGTCAAGTTTATCCCCGTTATGTTCGGGACTCGATCGAAATACTCTCGCCGAAACGTCCTAAGAATTTTATTTATCAGTAAAATAAAAATTCTATACAAAGTCTCAAATTCTAAAAGCTTCATAATAATAAATTACCACGTTTCTAACAGCCGTTAATAAAATTCCAATTTCAAATTTAATTGCTCCATTGATCACAGTGTCAAGATGGCCGCCGATCGACAACACACGTTACCGGCGGTCACGAATAAACTCGGAATATCTTTGTACCAACCTGGCTGTGTACTGTGGATTATTTTGTTTACGAAGTTAAAATGAAAAACAAGTGTGTTACGCAATGGCAATTATTGACATGGACTAATAGATGACATACGGATCCTCAAAAGCCTGGGGGCTCGTCACATACATTGTGTATTCTATTTTATCTTCTTTTATTTTTCACTCTTTGTTTCGGGCGAAGGCTCTGTCCTCGAGTAAATTTAGAAAGTTCACGTGTGTTTCGTAATATCTTTGACAACACGGCGTCAATTTAATGTTTAACCACCCTAGTCAACCTAGATTCTAACATCTGTCCAGTCGTCCGGCTGTCAAAATTTCTCTCTTTGTTTTTCACTCATTCTGCATGTCAATCATCTCAGTACGTCATACGTACGTCAGTCCAACGAGCTTTCAGCTTTTGGTGCTTAAGTCGGACAATCGGTTCAGAAAATTAGTATTTATAATAAAATTATGACATGCAAAAACTTTTTATTCTTTATCACCGTCATTTTGATGACAATAGGAAAAACGTTGTAACTTCTAACAGTTCCAGTAATATGCAATTCGGCTCGTTTCCGCTGTGAATGATTTCGATGATCATGATGACTGGTGGATAACTTGAAACGTATGTTCAGTTTATTTATCTAGAACAATGATAAGTCTTAAAGAAATAATCAGTCTGTCAAATTTATTTTCACAGCGTCGGCCAATTTACTTGGAACATTGAATTCGTCTCCCCAGGCGATATTCAGGTTGCTATGGTTACGAAGATAATAAATGGATGCTTTAAATTCTTAAGGATTTCAGGTATCTTGCTTTTATTTTTACCATTATCGGAAATGCCAGTGAAAATAGTTTTAGTTTAATAATTCTGTAACGTAGGGTTAATACACGTAGGCTGTATTGTAGGATTGATAAATTTTTAGCCATGTTCTATTTGAGGGTCGCCTAATTGCCGCCGGATTTCCGTAGAATTTCAGCCGTGGAAACGACGAGAATTTTGTTTTTAATAAACTAGATGAGAACATATAAATATAAATTAAAAAAAAAAAATGGCAAACCTAAGCTCGAAATTCTTTAATGTGGCGCCGTGGGTGTGGTAAAACCGGCGTCTAAAAATAAGAGGGTCCGCTTTCGTTTTCCGCAGTTCTCGACCGCGAATTTTATTGCCGTCAGATAAATTATAATCAGCGGTCGAAATGGAAACTAGGCTTTACCATTGCTACACGTTACACTCAATCGTCAATTCCTCGAGCTTACGTACGCAATTTCGTATTTCCGGTAGCGCCAAAATTTCAAATGTCAAACGCGTCATTTACGGTTGATGGTTTGTTTGATCAAAGATCTTGGTTTTTTTTTGACAGCTACGTTTAGGAGTTAATGAAAATAATTTTTATATTTTTAGAATGCTCTTTCGCAATAATAATCATTATACGAATTGCAAAATATTTTCAAAATTTTTTTTTTCCTAGTCTTCCTCAATCATTTCGTTATTATACTTATATGTACTGTTATTAGTGTTAATAAACATTTACGAATATTTCGATCCCCTATTAATTCCTATATAACGTTGACTTTACTCGAAATACTAATTCGATTACATAAACTCAAAAGCGCAACTGTTAAGCTTCAGGATCGAGCTTAAAAGCATTTAGTTCCTTTGAATAGATCTGAATTTAGTATCGCCTCACATGTAACCACGGCTTTATCGTGCATTTCTATTTCCAGTCAAGCACGTTACACCACGAGCTACAGCGATAAATGCGCCAGTAAATAATAAAAAAAAAAAAAAAACCAACGAAATAAACCATACAAAAAAGGATAGCCAACTATAAAAAAGAAAATTGAACCACAGAAAAAGTTGTCAAACCAAAAATCCAAATTTGTAGAATGAAAAATAAATGTAGCATCTAAAGAAAAGATTCAAAATACAAAGACGTAATCCTGATATAAACAAAATGTCTGATATGACTCTAAAAAAAGCTCAAGCTCTTTTTTTTCAGTAACTCAACAGGATGGAGGAGGTGATCGCGTAGGAGGTGGAAAGTTGGCCGATTGGCCTGATAGGTGGGACAACACCTCCCACCATTCCCTGGTAATTCGGACTCCTGGAGGAATATTTGGGAACGCCAAGAAATCCTTGGCTGCTCTTCATCCAGTCAACGTCAAAAGCCTAAGGCGCAAAGAAGTGCTCCGATTTCGAGGTGGACTCAGGTCTCTTTTTAGTTTGAAGATTTTTCACCTTCCTCCTAGTTACAGTCAGGCTGTAATTAATTTGTGTCTTGCACCTAGAGATACCGTAAGAGAAGAAGATGCCGCATCCAAGCGAAACCACCAACATTTTAACGACTTATCTTATTCTCATTTTACTACTGATCTCCCTTTGGCTCTTGTACGCTGGGCTTTTCTAAAACTCAACACATTCCTCGTAAATGGTGAGTAGGGATGATTTTTCAATGGGATAAACGCAGTGACGATAATTCGTAATGATAGTCATTTCTTTTTTTTATTGCAATTTATATTTTTTGTTATTTTTTTTGAAAACTTTTTTGTAATGTACGATAAGCAAAGTTTATTGTTGGATTTGAACGTTGCGAGGATAGTTTTGTAGTTTTTGTTTGTCACAAGAATGTTTTTTGGTTATATTAAAAAATTTTCTTTGGAAAATACGACATCGATCTTTCTTTGTTTTTTTCGAAAAAATCAAAATATTTTACGTTATCTTCTTGTCGTCTAGTCGGGCGTTGAAGTCTCTGAATACTCAGTGACAGTGACTGTTGTGCAATTCGATAAACAGAATTTGCTTTTGTGTCGGAAAATTTTGTTTCTGTAGTAAATTCAGGTTAACAGTTGCAACAGGAATGGTATGTTAATCGATAAATTATTGTCACCCGTTATGCCATGGATATTGAATATAAAAAAAAAAGTCTAAAAAACATGTTTGAGAGTAAAAATATTTATGTTTTTGTGTTTACTCAAAAAAAGGAATTTATTGTTTTCTCAGGTCTGAGAATGGAAGAACGAAAAGTCACCGGCTGAAGTCATGGGATTCTCAGTAGACGATGCCAAAGATCGTCGACGATCGTCGCGACGCATCTAAATGCAAATAAACTTTAACCTCATCCAATAGCAGCTAGTAAATCGTAAATCATCTTAAGGAAGAAGAACCCCAGCCAATCATCGTCATCAGTCACCCACCCACGGCCGGGAGTCAATTTTTTTGTAATCAATATGATAATTAATTAAACTATACATGTACAGCGTTAACATTTAGGTCACAGACCCAGAGACCAAGAAGATTAAACGCTTTTAGCGCGACGACAAAGTCTTGTTGAGAACAAGAACAAAAAAAATAAGGCTTCATTAAAGAATATTTTGTTTGTTAACGTGGACTTTGATACAGTTGTTGAATTGTCCTGTCAACAAAATGGTTGTCCTGATTATGTGCATCGGATTTTATCATTGGTGCAAAATTTTTGGAACGAAGAGAAACTTCTTTGGTGTCGAGTATGAAAATTTTTTGTCATTGTTCTTGTTGCGACTTTTATTGTGGAACAGCTGGGAATTACTGGAAGTCAGAAAACCGGGCTGGCTTTGTTTTTGTAGTGTAGGCGGTCGGTTGAAAATAGCTGGTGCTTCCAGCTCACGGCTGAGTTACTATAGATAACTTAACCCGATATTTTTGGTGGCTGTTCCGAAAATAAGACTCGTACAAGTTTACCGGCAGACACAGCTTTTCGAGCTGGGTTAGAGAAGAATTTTTCGAGATTTTGGGTTTCTTTTGTTTATTTATAACGAAATCTTGTGGGCGTCTTGTTGGCTTCTGATTTTAGGATTTGAAGGTAAGTTGAGCTATTGTTATCAGTGACAGTGATAAGGGGACTGTATTGTCAATGGATATGACTGTTTGAATTTTTTAGCAGAACACCATTAAGTTATTGTATCTGCACAGGGAATTTGGATTTTGAAATTTGTAATAATTTGTAGAAATTATTGGAGGGACGAATTATCTTATATTTTCCTTCCGTGCAAATTGTTTTTTTGAGTATTTTGTTTTTTGTGATTTTGGTTGAGCACAAACAAAAAGAACCCAGTGAAACGTCTACGAGTTGTTTGTGAAGCTGCGAAGAGGTTATAGTTTCTGTTAATAGATGGCAGGGAAGTATTTTACAAAATTTTTAATAGAGAAAATCCAAAAAATATTACGTTCACGAAAAATGACAATGCTCGGTTCCTTGCGTGGATAATATAATTTTTTGACTATAGAATTTTGGGGATTTATCCTGCGATTATTGGATTGGATTGTGATTAAAGATTATGCCGTGTCCATAAGGTCCAAATCTAATCTGAATATCGAAAATAAAAAAAATTATTCGACTCGTATGCTCTCAATATTTTATTAAAATTCGCATTCTCGATAACGAATGCAATTATTCCGTGCATTTAATTATTGTAATTCTACCGGCAGTCATACGTGGCTTTGTTAATTAATTTTCTAACAGCGCTCGATATGGAAAACTTTGAGCAAAGAACAATAATATTTATATTTAGAAAAAGATTTTTATCGCTAAATTTAATTTGCTCTTAATAAAATTCATTGTAGATAAAAATCACTGTGATATATTTTTATTTTCAAAATAAAACTACGCATCTACAGGTGTATAATATACATATACTTTGTTACTTTGCTATGTACGTTGCTCTAATTGTTTCAATCGATCGTTGCTAATCAATAGATATTTATATCGGAATTTCAAAAATTGTTTTACTCTTCCGACACAGGAGATTTACTGATAATTGTTTCTAGTAAAAAGTGCGATTAATAAAAAAAAAAAATGTAATAAGTAAACCAATAGAGGAACTTTTAAAAAATACTTATCACCCTAGAGCACAAGTAGAGACTGAAAATGCAGCTTAAACATGCTAGGAAAAAAGGGAGCAATATTTAATTTAAAAAGTCACGAGTAACCAGAACGTAAATAATACGATAAATTTTTTAAATCTCTTACCAAAATAGTCAAATTTGCTGTTTACTTCCTCTTGCTGAATTAAGTTCGAAATTCCTGTTTTTAAATAAACTCTCAAGACGGCATCACGATTCGTTATGTTTTCGCTGATAAGAAATCGAATACGTTGAATTAGCGAATGAAACATGGAATTTTTGTAAAATTGCGAAAGATTCATCAAAGTTACTCACTATATTCGAGAGCACGCGAAATTTCCTCCATTTATTGATATATCGTTAGTTGTTTTCCGCAGGTTAAACATTTTGCACGTAGGCGGACACAGTGAGTCGTAATAATATTTTGAATTCTCTTTATCTCGCCATATATCGTTGTGATTATCGTTTAAACAAGTTGTCTTTTCGATATCGCATATCTAAAATGTTAAAGAACGAGTATAAGAAGGAATCACGAAGTGAAATTGTTTAAAAATCCGTATTTGACTTGTGTATTTTACAAAAATTAGTATCAAGTTGCGTAACGTACTTCCTTCGAATGATTGACAAGTCCGTAGGCGTAAAAGTAAGGAATGCAGTTACAGTGCTGAAAGGCTTTTTGAATTTTACTGCTCAATTTGCAATTGGAAACGGAGTAAAATGGAATATACGGTCGTTCCTCAACGTCGCCATCAACGCAATTATTGTGTAAATCATTTCTCACATGTTTCACCGAGATCTCTATTTGGATCTACGAATGACAGATCTCACTGATTTGATAACAGCAACAAGAATTAATCATCAGTGATGTCTTACGTGCAATTCTGTTCCAGGTTGTATCGCATTTTCGACGAGTGCACCGGATAGACTCTCATAGGAATTGAGTACACATATCTGTGAGTAAAATAAAGTAATATTCAATTGTCTTTACGTGACCTAACCTAACTCGTTCATGAGACTGCTTTTGTTGTCTACATACCCAGATTTTATTTTCATTAGAAACATTACTTTTCGTTTCATTATTATCGATTGTGTTACTTGCATATTGATTTTCATTGAAACGAAGAACCAAGCCAGAATATGGACCATAATTTGCAGACTTTGTCTTGAGACGATACATGTTCTTGTTTTTGTCAGAATAATAACGACTATTGAAAGTACAACAATATCTACGTGCAGCCATTATTCTTTTGAAATAATGACTGCATGAGATTTTCTTCTCGTCGAAATAGCAAGAATGTAAAAAGCTCTCACAGGGATCGACAAGATCATTTATCAAGTCGTTCATCGTCATGTTGTTAATTTGCAATATATTGATCATCTCAAATATCGTTGCGTTGTCTATTTCTGTGTGGGCTAGGAACTCATGGTAATGCCTAAAAAAAGGAAACAATCAAAAATATGCCCTTAATATGCCTTATCGACTTCTATCTTATATAAAAGAAAAGTATATGTCTAGTACAATAATATATTCGTACCTTATATTGTGTCTAAATTTTGATGCTCGTAGACCAGTAGGCAAGATCATCCTTTGTAAAATTTTATTAATCTTTTCCTCCGTCATTGGTCTTTGTGGACAAAAGGTGACGCTTGGAAAATCATTTCTGTACTCCGAACTCTCCAATACAATTTTTTGCATATCGTTCTGACAGTGTTTTACCCAAATTTGGTACAACGACAGGAAACAAGCTAATGCGAGGGCCATAGAATATCATTGTTATATCCTTAGGACAATTACAAGGAAAACAGTATCGACTCACTCGCAAAGACAAAAATCCTCATGGACATTACTAGAAATGCG
Source organism: Calameuta pallipes (assembly GCA_030142375.1). NCBI lineage: Eukaryota > Metazoa > Arthropoda > Insecta > Hymenoptera > Cephidae > Calameuta > Calameuta pallipes. The sequence continues at coordinate 787,168 of JARQSW010000394.1, forward strand.
TGTATTTTGTCAATTTTCTACGTGGACCCGTTTAAATATTTCAAACCGTGTAGACTAATACTTTTTGCCAAATGACTGATATTTTTTCTAATATCATTTGAGTGTTCGATCAATGTGTATTGAGCGATTTTTTGCATTTATTTTTTGAATCTAATCAAATTCGAGGAACAGTCGTCCAGTTTGTCGATTGCATCGTTCCCACAAATTCCGTACAAATACTGACTGCCTTTTAGCTCTCTGACATAATTTCATATCGCTTTAATTGACGTATTGTCTGTATTGACAATCAAGATTTCATACGGCCTTCGCTTACGATATCAAATGCCTGCAATCGTATATCGTGCATTTAATTTTGGTATCACACAGGAAAGTAAAAAAATAAAAGCAATATTATATTCTCTTTGACTATAAAGCATTATAATTTTTGCATCACAATAGATTTTGACGTTTTTTTTTTTTTTCTTCTTCATCAACCAGTCGTTCTCCTTTCAGTTCTTCGTGAACGAATCTATACGTTTCACAGCATTTTTTTTTTCTATCTACAGATCGATCCACAAAGACCCGTTATGGCGACTTTTTATGTACAATACCGTATACATTGAGAAGTACTTGGTGTAAAAATAAATAATGTACAATAAGAGCAGCTCCAGGCGCTTATTTACAAAACAATAAGAAAACGTAACAACTAGCCAATCAGCTTGGAACAATTCTATACTGACAGACCAAAGTCTGTAGGCGCGATAAGACATTTTTTTTTTATGTTACTCGATATATATATATATTTTTTTTTTTTTCGTGCAAGCAATTCGTAACATCAATAAAACAATAGCGAATTCAGAAATAATAAAATACTACTGTCAATCGGGAAAGAAATCAATTTTTAAAAAAATCGAATTGCTTTCACCAAAACATACAGACCTTCAGATCGTCAGTTTTCAATTATAAATTACGTAAAGCTATTAATAAATAATTATAACTCGTGTACGGCCGCGATTGTACTCGTGTGCGATAAGCATAAAAAACACTGTCCTCGTGAACTTTGCGGGAAAAAAGTAAATTTCTTCTCAAAAATCCTGAAACAGCGCTAATTGATCGGGAGGAACTGCTGGCTGCGATCGCCAATCGGTTTCTGGATAATCGTCGAAGCAGCTGGGGTCACCCGGGGCCTTAAGTCTGGGCCTTATGGGAGGAGTCAATGCCCTTTGTGGTACCTGCCAAAAAAAAAAAAAAATGACTCATAAATTATCATAAGAAAATTGTAAATAAAAAAAAAGCAGTGCTAGTAATTTAAATTAAAAAAAAACTCAATAAAATATGGATAATGTCAAAGGTCAATCACGAATGTGTATAATTACAAGTTTCCATAGATAACATGTCTAACGGCCGTTTATAAAATTAAAATAAATAATTTACACAGATATAAATGAAATCGTTCGTGTAAAGCCTAAACTTCTAAATGATAGGATTATCTATATAATTTCCTGTATTATTTATATAATTTTCATAATTTCACGATAAATATAAATTATTATTTATCAATGTTAATAAATAAATAAATAAATAATTACCAGTGGCCAGTCGACCAATTTAAACCAACGGTGTCTCTTTACGTCCTCAGCCCCTTGTCTCATGTTTCCAAGCCTCTTTGTTCTGTCGGCGACCAGCAGCTTCTTAACAAGATCCTTAGCAATCGGATCTATATGCTTGGGCCATTCTATCCTTCCACCAAGGATCTTCTCGTAGATCCCAAACGGATTGTCGTCGAAAAAAGGTGGAAATCCGGCTAGCATTTCGTATATCAGGACGCCAAGTGCCCACCAATCGACAGCCTTGTTGTGACCTTTGCTTTGAATTATTTCTGGCGCCAAATATTCAGGGGTACCGCACAGCGTCCACGTTCTGCAACCAGAATGAAGATTTTGAAAAATTATATTTCTCCAGACTATATACATGTATGGAATATGGAATTTTGAAAAATTATATTTCTCCAGAC
>JARQSW010000394.1:789260-820448 GCA_030142375.1 Calameuta pallipes
TGGAATTTTGAAAAATTATATTTCTCCAGACTATATACATGTATGGAATATGGAATTTTGAAAAATTATATTTCTCCAGACTATATACATGTATGGAATATGGAATTTTGAAAAATTATATTTCTCCAGACTATACATGTATGGAATATATGGATGTAAAATATAAAGGCAAGCGACGCGAAGAATTATCGATCAAAAGAAAAAAAAAAAAGAGCCAATGGCTGGATGACTCGCGTAAAGTCTCGAACGTACTAAAAATATAAAAATTAAAATCGACCTTCGATTTCGAAGATAAATAAAAATTGATTAATGCTCCCGCGTGAGGATTCTTTATTATTTATCATCGCGTTTCATAATCAAAAATCATTTCGAATTACGAAACAGAGTTGTTGGACGGAACAGTAATTTTCAGAATGTAAACGGAGAATCCAAAAATAATATACGATAACTAATAGATTTTCAAAAAGTACATTGCAAAAAATAAAATCAATTAAGATTCATCCGTAATGACGATTTTACTAATAATATAAAATCAACGTGTACTTTACAAATAAAATTCCCAATTTTCTTCGAAAAAAAAAAACAAGTATAATCCTTGTAGCGGATACGTAATGGGATCTGGAATTTTGAATGACCCTGTAGAAATCTTTGCTAAGACATATCTAAAAGAAAAAATAGAAATATTTTCTTACAGCATTAAAACACATATAGAGCTTCTGCCTATACGAACCTGTCGGTAAGCTTTTTCGAGAAACCAAAATCCGTGATCTTAAGATGACCCTGCGTGTCCAGCAGAAGATTCTCAGGTTTCAAATCCCTGTAGACGATGTGCCTGCTGTGCAGATATTCCAGGGCGCAGACAATTTCAGCGGCATAAAAGCAACTGGTGGGTCCCGTAAATCGTCCCGCTGCCCTGAGATAAGAGAACAGTTCGCCACCCGGGACGAATTCCATCAACATGTAAACCCTGGCTTCGTCCCTGCTGCTCCATAACCTAAAAAAAAAAGTTCAAAAAATCTTCTCAGTCACCTACAGTATGTATATTAAACAGATTCAACATCGCTGCACAAGTTTAACCGAACACGTAATTGTCCAACGACTTCCGCATTACGACTTCAATGCCAAATAACATTCTGGTACGCGAAGTCAGCTTTATTGATAGCAACAATGTACCGTGCAACGCATATTTACGTTAGGAATGAATTGTTGCGAATTATTTCCTCACATGTTAACGATGAAAGGATGATTGACTTCCTTCAGGACGGATATCTCGTTGCGCACGTGCTCGACTTGCTTGAGTCTGATAACATCGACCATAGATAAGACTTTCAGCGCCAGTGGTCTCTCCTGGTGTCTGCAGAGGACGACTCGACCGAATGTACCCGTACCTTGAAATAGTTTAATCATTTCGATAAATAACATTGGACAAAACATTACTTTTGAATAATTACGTTAGTGCTCTGTAGGTAACGTCAACGCGAGCATCTACCTTACCGACCGCGCGCGTCGCTCCGTCGGTAACTGTAGATACCTGTGAACCAACGATCAGAGAGGCTGACCGCGTTTAAAATATCAAAGCTCCTATTCTATTCTAAGATTGTAAGTTACTAATTTTCCTGAAGATAGACCGTCTAACGAACCGTAACTAATTAGTGGCTGGTAAATCGAAGCCTGACCGAAATTGGCTGCCGTTCAAGTAAAAATTAGTATAACTAAAAGTGTATGTATGTATATATATATATACTTTTATTCTTTAGCTGCTTTCATCTCTAAATAACACGTGCTTGGATCTTTATGGGTGCAGGACGTATGCTGTGTCTTTGCCATTAGGCGTCTGTTAATTTTTTTTTTTTTTTTTTCGTAATATTATATCGTCTTTTCTCTTCATAACTTACGCGTGAGAACAAAGTGCTGGGTTATTAAGCGTAATAGGTTATGTTGTAAAAATTTGTATTTACGAGAGGACCGACAAGAATCATATGATAGAGACGCATTTCTTTTGTCTATAAATATAGAAATTGGCAGCAGCCAAAGACGAGCTATGTTTTGTCTAGTTAATGGCGGAACTTCTTACCGCTGTCCGTTGCTAACGGAACGACAGGTGTTAGCGACGAGTAGTCGTTGCGTCAGACTTGAATTTTCATTTGTCAAAGATGGCGTTCAAGCGTGTAATTATAATTGTCATAATGTCCGTTGTTGTTATTATTTTTGCATTACGTAATTGCTGCAGTTATAATAATATCAAAGTGACAGACGTAAAATATTGTTTCTACTGTCAATCGATTGATGATCCTAGAACAAAACAATGACTTTGGGATTTTTGTTTGACGACCAAAAGACGTCGCGACGCTGCGATTCGTCGCAGATCTGTAACCTTCAGCAATTTCTTTATGGGGTTCTCGAAGGAGTAATGGTGAATTTTCATGTAACGAAAATCAATTTTTGAATTTATAATAAGTATTTACTGTAGGACGCGTATAGCTCGTGCAAAATCCACACTATCAATGAACTAAGGGATTTTTGGTTTTTGGATTTCGAAAATGAAAGATAATCTAGCTTCGAGGTGGGGAAAAAAAAATTTATAAGGATATGATCTATTTTTTTTTTTTGAGTTACAGTAAAGAAGCAGTTCAAAGCGATAACGGTGTATCGTTTTTCATGCAGGATGGAAATTAAAAATGGTTGAGAAAAGTTAGGAGCTGCGAGGAACAAAACACGAAACGGGACAGAGATTCTTTATAATGTCACGGCGTTTTTGTAGAACCACTCTTGTGTATATATATATATATCTCGAAATATCCGACGCCCCCATGAAACACGTGACGATCTCGCGTACGCGGAAACTATCGCGATCTTAATAATTCCCGCAATGACTCTCGTGTAAGACAGACTTTGCCGAATCATCACAGTGATCCACTCGCGGAAGATTTTTCCTACGTGATACCGGCTTTAAGAGTTAAATATACCCAACGATCCGACTGACTCTCCAGTGGCCCACTTGCTCACTTAGCAGACCTCATGGACCTCACTTTCCTCAGGCGTCAAGACGCTTTCGAGACGCGTACACTCACGGTAGAGAATAATAAAAAAAAAAAAAAAAAAAAAAAAATTCGATCGAACGACAGACGAAATAGATCGACAATAAAATATCGAGCGTTAACGTACGTATGATGAAAAGAGAAATATATATTTTCTCAAAAAATTTCACTCACCGATCGTCTTTACGATCTCCAGATCGTCGATCTCGTATCGCGTCACGTCGTCCTGCGATCCGTCTTCGTCAGAACTCGCGTCTCCCATGTCCTCACGTAATTTATATTAAAGAAAATTCCAAATTTATTCCTCCTTGGCTCGAGGACCAAAATCCCAGAATCTTAAAGGTCAAGACAGTCGCAGCAGGTTCAACGATCCTTGTCAAGTTATTATTAGAACGTCGACACGACGTACATGCAGTCTGCACGCAGTTCAAACGTCGCGTTTTGACGGTTGAGACTCGGCGTCCTTTTGTCTTTTGAATTTTCAGAGGTTATCAGCCGCAGTTTTCACGTTATCCTCACGACACTTTTCTCGCGCGCGACGACTCATCGACGCGCGTCTAACTCGGGCGGATTCACAACGAGCGACGACTCGCGTACCCTTAAGCCTTGTCGACAACAACCGCCTACAGTCACGCCTTTGCTATTTATCTAGTTTCTTCGATATTTCATCACTCACTGATTCGTGTCTATTGTCACTTTTTCTCTGTCTGTTTTATCTTCTATTCTCGATCTTATTCACTGACACTGCTCACCGTTAAACGCGTTGACGGTTGTGACGTTCAAAATTTGAAAAACGTTAAAGCGACGTCCGCGTCTGTTTACGATCTCAACGGCGTGACCGTCCTTCTCGCTTCTGCTGCCACTTCGCCGTTTGGCTTATATCAACTGTTATACCTGCTCGTGAAGTGGCTACTCGACTTCGCAGTGCAACTTCGATTTCTTATAAGAGAAAGTTCGAACTGGATGCTGCTGTTGATCTTGAATATTATTGGAAATCGAATAATGCGGTTAGACGTTTTTATATTATTATTTCTATCAACTTCGTTGGTTTTAATGGCATTTTTTAGTACGTTATGAGTTTTAGATTTTGAGGTTAGGTTCGTGATTTCACTCTCAATGCTTTTCGGCACGGGTTTCCGCGTGGGTAATGTTCTAGACTGATTACTACAACGTGGCTTTTATTTATTTAGGGATTATTTAAGTCTCGTGATTCTTATTGGTGAGACGCCTGTGGACTTTAACGACAATTTTTCAATGTGGATTCACCCGTATGTCACCGTATATTAGGTTCGTGATTTCACTCTCAATGTTATTCGGCACGGGTTTCCGCGTGGGTAATGTTCTAGACTGATTGCTACAACGTGGCTTTTATTTATTTAGGGATTATTTAAGTCTCGCGATATTCTTATTGGTGGGACGCCTGTGGACTTTAACGACAATTTTTCAATGTGGATCCACCCGTATGTCACCGTATATTTAAATGCGGACAAGAACACTCGGTCTACCAACTTTCTAAGGTTCAGACGCCAAGCACTACGGAACTGAACTGATCGCCGAGAGATCTCAAATAACTCTCTCTTCCTCACTCTCTTGCTCACGTACGCTTGTATGGACCAGAGGATGTCTGTGTACGCACACGTACACTCGTCCGCCATTTTACTCTCTTTTACTCATTAATTTTCTTTTTTCTTATTTACCGTCTCTCGATACTCTTTATTCGATCGTAGATTGCCAAAAGGATCCTCATCCGCCCCAAACGATTTATTGACGATTTGTTTGACGTTTTTGAGCTTCAAATTTTACATGATTTTCAAAATAATTTATATTCGGCAAAAAATTTTATTTAACAGTGATAACGTTTTTTGTCGATGATAAGAATTTTTGTGCAGCATTTTACTCGGTGTGTTTTATTAAAGTTTTATTGTCATTTTATTTTGAGTTTCATCATTCTGTAGTTTTCGCATATAGGCTGGTACAGGATATGAGAAAATTCTTGAAATTTTAGTTACGATTTTTTTTTTTTTTTTTGAAAATTATTCATCCTGCCCTTGCTTATTCACGTTCTCCATTTAGTCTTTCTATTTTTTTTCATTCGCGTGAGCGCGTCTCGCAAGTGTCTTCTGTATTAACGCAAGGCTATAACTTTGTCGATTTATAGTTCTTTTTTTTTTGGTTTATCACATTTTTTTTTATAACTTCTTCGTTTTAATAGTTCATTGAGAATTGTCACGATATTTCAACCGATGCCGGAAACTCGTAAAAATTCTTGCGTCTGCAAATTCTTTTTTTAAACACTCTTAAGTCCCTTTGTTCGTCATCTTTTTTTTATATTATAAATCGTCTTTTTTTAAGTTTAAAATTGATACATTTTGGAACACTTCCAGGTGGAGATACGAAGATTAAATACATATATGTTTTCACAATTAACATTCATAAATTTTACCGCACGCTGACTTCATCATTTATTTGGTCCTTAATATATTTTTATTCGAATAATTTGAGTCATAAATCGATGCGAAAGAAACAATTGACTCGAAATATCAGGGAATCACGTAGAATTTTTATTTTTACCAATTTTCAGATAAGCAATAAAAAAATTAATTAAAAACGATACTTTTTAATTAAACGTAACAATAATCTGTATATACAGTGGGACATCGGTGACTCGAAATTCTATAATTAAAAAATCTGCATAAGACTATGAATTTTGGAATTTTCAAATTTTTCATCTCTATAACTCAAAAACCCTCATAGATCTAAACTACGATAACTCGAAGCTTATTTCGATTCCCTTGAGATTCGAGTTATCGCAGTTCCACTGTAATTATTACCATACAATGAAATATACGTAGATAAAATTGATAAATCAAATATTTTATACCCACCAGTTAATAAACGTAGAAAAAAAATGAATCTCATATTTCCAAATGAAAATCATCGATTCCCAAAATTCCACTTTATAATTCCTAATGTGTATATTCCGTGATAAATCACATTGACTAAGAAAAAAGAATGAAACAGAAAAAAATGCACGACGATCAAACGACTCAAAACGGATACCTATAAGTCTGAAATGAAAATCAAAAATAGCAATGAGTCAAAAAAAAATTCTAACCACGTATATAGATATAACGAAATCGACCATATATATGTGTATACATATATAGTATATATAAGTATATATATAAGTATATACTATATATACATATGGTATGCTTACGTAGGAGAATTTGGAGAATCGACTTTGGGCTTTGGACGAAGACGCCAAGGAACGATCTATCACAAGCGATTCCACGAGTTTCAAATTATTTTTGATTTTTGGCCGGGCTCCAGATGCATTTGCTACGGACTCTTGAGCGTCACGCAGACTGACGCCCAGCGTCGAACCATCCTCTTGTGGTTCACGTGAAGAGACGCCTGTTAAATTAAGCAATGTCAAAGAATGTTAAAAAATATGCTTATCGCTCTTATCAAACATACTCAGGCCCACTGGGAGCTTATAGGTAAAACGCAATTAAAAAAAAAAATTTTTCAACAGCTAAAAAAACCAAACTAGAACACGAAATTTGTATCTATTACGAGAAGAAAGGTAGTAAGCATTACAGTATATGTAAATAAAGCTCGAAAAATATATTTTTCGAAATTCAAAATAAAGCCAAGCCAAGATCAAGATAATGCCAAGTTAAGATCGGTCATGAAAAAATTCAATTCATACTCCTGCAATACAGATAAGATAATGAAACATCGATAAAAAGATAAAATCCGGTACCTAAACCTAATCCGATTGGCAATCAGACGGAATCGTCTATATAAGGAGAATCGGTAGCGATAATTCTTTAGCTACGTGGTAGAAGCTCAGAATCAATCATGAAGTTCCTCCTCGTATTTTTGGTTATTTTTGGATTTTTCGAATTGATAAACGGTAAAGCGTGTCAATAAAATTGACAATATAATTAAATAAAAAAATCATAATCCAAGCTATAATAAAATAAAAATACCTCAAACCTCCGATAGGTGCCGCGATCGAGGGCAGAATCGTGAACGGCGTGGTAGCAGCCATAACCGATTTCCCTTGGCAGGTGTCACTGAGACATTCTCTGGGTAGACACTTTTGTGGAGGCACCTTAATATCAGCCGACATCGTAAGTCCCAATTAAAGATTTCCAAAGACTCCATTTTGAATATCAATTTGGTCAGGTCCTCACGGCTGCGCATTGCGTCGACTCCTACACCGCCGAAGAAGTGAACGCTGTCACCGGAAGTGACAGTTTGGCGAAAGGCGGTCAATATCACGGAGTCAAGAAGATCATCTATCACGCTAACTATTCAGCCGGTGCCGACTATTCTTGGGAAAATGACGTAGCGCTCATAAAGGTAAAGTTGCCATTTTTTTTTTTTCATTTATTCAATTAATCAAAAAAATCCAATTCTCTAAGCTCGTACGAGCATTTTGAATGGTCACTCGAAATTTTATCAAAAAATTATTTGACAGCTGTCAACGGAAGCTCCTGTCACCGCTAGTCAAGCGCCAGCGATCCTTGGCGTCGATTACGTTAAAGGCGATACTCCAGCCGCGTTGAGTGGATGGGGAAGAGTTATATATCCTGGTTCTGCGCTGCCAACTGCACTTCAAAGTGTCAACTTGACAATTCTGTCAAACGAAGACTGTCAGTCTTATCATTCCTTGACAATTCATGATTCCCATATTTGCGCTTTTTCCACTTACGGCCAAGGCGTCTGTAGCGTAAGTCTCTCTCTTGGGATCTTATTGAAACTTATTGACAGCTGTCAAACTTAAGTTTCTTTTTTTATTCCTGTCAACGAACAGGGTGACAGCGGCGGTGGGCTAATCGTTCACGGCGCAGTCGTCGGTATCACATCTTGGGCCAGACTTTGTGCCGTCGGTGCTCCCGATGTTTACACCAGGGTATCGTCTTTCGTTGACTGGATCAACGAAAAGAGCGAAGAACTTTCGAATTAAAGGAACACGTCCTTGAAGTGGACTCAAAATTGCCACTTCGTTTGTCCCAGACTGAATCCAAAAGGAGTATTAAAAAAAAAGTTCAAAAAATCTTTTAAAACGCTGATTATTATTATTATTAACTCACTGGACATCTAATGATTTCAACGATTAATTTCACCTTGATGGAATTTTAACTATCTTATGGCTCAAGGTTCTGTCATCAAGTTTTTATATAAGCAATGACAATTAAACTCGTAAAGTGCTAATAACTTAGTCTGGTAATAAATCATTATACGACTTCATGATTTTCTCGTTATTCGTGTTTTTTTTTTTCCAAAATTTTTTTTATCTCTTCAGCACTTCTCTCGTCTTCGATGATAATTATTGTACGATGGCTGATAACAATGATAGCGACGTAAAGACACGTGGCGATAGCTGTCAATTTTTCTTTTAGACATTTTTTTAAATTTTCATTTTTTTTTTTTAGTATTTTGACGATTTATTATTATTTTATAATTCAACGATAGATTGCGTATAGTCATTCGTGATAACGTTAATCAATTTTTAATGAAGATCTTTTTTTTTGACGATCAGTATTTCGTGAAAGGTAACGTTAACGCTGACTATATCTATGGTAGATGATTTGTCATTGAAAATTTATGGCGTTGGCGTTAACGTGGGCGTTAACGCTAAGTTAGACGGTATCGCTTTTATATTGGAATTGAGATCAAGTGCTGAGATCACATTAGGTATTGAAAGATAAGAAAAAATTGTATAAAATTGTTTCTGAACCAAAATAAAAATTTAGAGCAAATTTTTTTTTTTACGAAGGATTAATCAATAAATATTATTGGTGTCATGTAAATACGATAGGAATGTCTATTCGTTATTTGTCCATGATAACTTCTGAGCTAATGACAATGATATCTGTTAAGTGTCATTGGGTTTCGTATCGTGATAGGATTTCTTCTGTGACTGATACTAGGACATCGTGGATTAATTCACGTACGAAGTCGAACGCGTTTCGTAACACTTTAAGTGATATGACTATGATAAGTGACAGTAGTGACACTTAGAGTTTGTCTTGTGACATAGTGAAAAATTCAAAGAACTAGATAAATAGTTATCGTTGTAGTTTCCATTTGTCATCGATTTAGTGGTTGATGATTTTTGATTTTTAATTCGAGAAATTATGACTGGAGAGAGACGACCTAACCTAACTTTATGAAAAGACACGAAAAGATATCCAGGGAAGGAAAAAAAAATGAAAATAGGCACCATCGTTCAAAACGTATATTACGTATTCGCCGTTGAAAACAAAAATTCGTTTTTGACAAATTTTTGAACCGGAAGATGTCTTATCAATTTTTACTGCATTGATTTTCAGCCCTTTTTAATTTCTTTCACCAAATTTTGAGAACACATACGCATCCATGTTTTTTGTATTAAATACATATATGTAAGACATCCCTAATGCAAAGATCGTCGAAGGAGAATCGTTGCAGTGAGAACGGAAGAAATTCTCGAGAAAATCTCGGAATGTCAAATTAGAGTAAAAACAATGTAAAAACCCTTTCGAAATGTTTTATACATAAATCGTCCACGATTTACGTTCCAGAAAAAAAAAGACTTCCTACACGCAGTACAAATCGAGCGTAAAGAAGCGCCAAGTCGCGGTAGAAATTCAAAGTACAGTGTGTCAAATCGAAAATGATCCAATAAATAACAGTGACATAATAAAAGAGGATGACAGGTAAGAAACTGTAATCCGGATAAGAAAACGTTGAGTTTAAAAAAAATTTCAAAAAATTTATCATCGTAAAAGATTTTCACGATCGATGTCAAAATTTTCAGGTACGTCTTTTTCGATTCCAAGCGACGGAGGCGTTTCCGTATTATAAATGATACTGCCGATCCAATAAAGATACGCGTAAACCCTCGTGTAGACGTCAGGATAACCAAGAGCACAGGTGATGCCCCAAGATACGATACCGATCACGCGGTCATCTTCAACAAGTGGACCGCCAGAATCGCCCTGAAAATTTTGAAAAAAAAAATGATTCATAATTAAAAAAAAAATATTAACAGCGACTTACGTTGCACATTCCAGTTCCATACCGATCGAGGGCGCAAATCTGATCTTCGTAAATCGTCAAATTGTGGTATTTCTGACAATCGGTAGTATTCAAAATCGTGACGTCCAATTTTTGCAGGGCCGCAGGCAAAGAACTGCCCGGATGAATAGTTTTGCCCCATCCAGATGCACGAGCGTGGACGCCACTATCGGTATTCTCGATCGGTAACCCAACAGGTGACTGTACCGACGATTCCTTAATTTCGGCAGCCAACTAAAAGAAATTATTGGAATAAAAATTAGTCACGATTCTTATGACGATCTCAGGTGAGTAATTAAAAAAAAATTATTAAAATAATATTACCGTAAGTACCGATACGTCGTATCGATAAGAATTTGCGGATCCGCCCACATAGTTTCTGTTTATCGATATATTCCGAACTCCGTGAGTTTCGCCGCCACTGGCCAAACTGAAAATAATGCAATTTCCCGGAATCAATGCAGGCCGACCGATTTACTTGCCAAGTCCGTGGCGAAGTTAATTACGGCCCTGAGTACCGCCATTTTGTACTATCCGAGCATCAGGACTCGAAGCCCTCGATAAATCTGAAGGTAAATACGGTCTTAAAATTCTAAATTCAAATTTCCCGCCGATATTTTCAGTCGGGAACGCAGCTCTCGAATAAATGTTTAGAACCCGTGAAAATAGCTCGGCTAGACAGGTCGACTTGAAAGATCGCGAATTGTGGACCGGCTTTATAAAAATTTGCGACATCATCCGGTCCTTGAGTAAACTTTGTTTTGAGATTTGAAGTGCTACCGAGATTGTTATTATTACTAGGGAAGTTATTATTATACGTGTTAATCCGATCGGATGGTAACCTGTTTGATCCAGTGATGACGGTAAGTAGGGAAATGTCCTTGCCGACCATGCAGTGGGCAGCCGTGAGCACGTGCTGCAGAGAAACTAAGGCGCCTCCGCAAAAGTGTCGGCCCTCGTTTCTCAAGGACACTTGCCATGGAAATTCGCCCGTTTTAGCGACTTGACCACCTATGATCCTCGAGGAGATCAGGTCGAGATTGGCAGCTGAAAGTAATGCGTAAATAGGATTTGATCGAATTTTAGGTTATTTTTGGTCGGAGCTATCGGCGTCCTTTCAGGTTATTAAATGAAAGGATGATTATTATTACGAGTGGGAAGTGCGGAGGCGAAAGTCAAGTGCCAAGTTTAATTGTTCGGTGTGAATGCGCCTTTAGTTATACGAATACACGGTATTATAAACGGTCGGCGAAAGATTTAGTACGTTCGAACGTAAACGACGCCGACAACTTACATCGATCTTGTGATTAATGATAATTCGAAGGTTTATGGATCGTCTCCTTATCATAACCTTATCGGACATTGATTAACAATGGCGATTAGTGTTTAAATCGATGGTATTGGAAATTTACTTATTTTATAATTATACGTTTTATCAACGTGTTCGCCAGTGAAGGCGAATTACGCTGAGCGTGCAAAACTAATCGATTAACCTCGAAATCATTGATCACGGATTATTTCGTCGGATGGAAAAGGCGATTTGCTATACTTTCACAATATAATGACAATGATGTTTTTCTCATTGCGCAATTACTGTCTTGGTAATTACGTTAGAATTTATTTCTCAAAAATATATTTATCACTTCGTATATGAGGCGATCCATGTCACTTGAACCAGTAAAAAAATAAATTCGCCAAATAATTTTGTTATCAACGAGATTTTAATGGTTAATTAAAAATGATTATCAACGGCAAAAAAACGTCAGAAATTTTTTTCTTCAAATTTTGACACTCGGTGAATATTCTTTCAATAAGGTAACTCGATTTTTCAAAATTATTTGTCCAATTTTTTTTGTTACTGGCTAAACTGACGTGGATCGTCTCTTCGTCTTCGTCTTCGTTTGCTATTAAAAAAAAAATTTTCTATTTTCAAATTTTATTATTTATATGAATGCTTTTCACCCACAGAAATTTATTTTTAAATTAAATATTAATTTACCATTGACAAATGCAATTGTTGCCACCAGCACGGACAGACATATCCACTTGATCATTTTCGATCTGCCGCGAGACTTTAGATTGGACTAAGAAAATTTTCCTAAGCATTGTAATATTTATAGAAGACTCAAACTACGATAATGATATCTAATCAGGTGAGAATTAATTAATCGAATTAAAAAAAATGGCACAATAGTAAAGTACTAAGAATTACAGACTGCTTAGGGAGCACTGATAATATCCATTGCCAATTCCAATACCGTGTTGAATGCCTAAAATTGTATAATTTTGTCAGTTAATAATTAAAAATGTAAAAATCTTGAAAATCAAATTAACGGCACAAGGTAAGGATGAAAAATTTTGGAAAATTCAAAAAGAAAATTCTTATTCGGTGTGATAATACCTTAACTCCAGGATCAGCCAAATAATCCCGTACTTGGCGTATTATCAAATTTACCAAGCCAAACCAATGGTAGAAATTATTCTTAACGTCATTAGCAATCTTTGATATTTTTGGACGCTTCCCATCGGCCTGCATATAAACATATTAATTATTTTCGTGAAAATACATGCCGCGTCTTTCGGATATGAGGAACAGCTGATGCGCATATGTGAGGTTTATGTCACGCGTCATAACAAAATGAAAAACCTTGAAAATGAGCCCACAGTGGATTACGAAAATTTTCGAAACGTGTGGTATATTTTTTATTTCAAAAGAAAAAACATTTTTTTACGCGACCGAAAAACAGCGCGCGAAACCGGTATAAATGTATTTCGAAAATTTTCGAATTTCTTTACCGACGAAATCTTCGAGGTCGCGCATCGAATTTTCATACCGACAAAAAATACATACGTACACAAAATATCGATTGACAATTAAAAATTTATAAAAAATATTTCTCCTTATGGTATACATATGTTGGCAACATATGTCGATTGGACTGTAGATTTTTTTGTCATTTATACAAAAAAAGAAAAAATTGACTAAGCTCGTTAACGTTTAAAAGTAGTATCCTCTCGTGATGGTCAGACATTAACAGGAGAATTACAACTTCGATTCCACGTTAGCACTTCGCGCTCTTAGTGTTATAATAATTTTAATTGTTCCGTGTTCCGTGAATAGTTGCGCAATTCCGAGGATCCTCTAGTTCGAGCATCGCGAGATCGTCCTATTAATTTACGATAAGAACCAACAGGATGTTCAAAAAAGACAGATAAGCACCTACGTGAGTATCAAATTTTCAATATCAATAATTAAATAAAAATATATCGCTTCCACACTCGACTTGCTTTCCTTCGTAATAAAATAACGTGACGCAAGGAAAAAAAAATCGATACTGCCAAGTACACCCGTTACATCGACTAAGACAAAGCAAAGTACACAAAGTGCAATGTAAGAGAATTCGACGAAGTGGATAATAATAAATAAATAATAACCTATTGATTAATCGACACTCCTCAACTTGCACAATAATAAAAAAATTAAATAAAAAAATACAATAATTAAATAAAAATATATCACTTCTAGATTCGACTTGCTTTTCTTCGTAATAAAATAACGTGACGCAAGGAAAAGAAAAATCGATACTGCCAAGTACACCCGTTACATCGACTAAGACAAAGCAAAGTACACAAAGTGCAATGAAAGAGAATTCGACGAAGTGAATATAAATAAATAATAACGTATTGATTAATCGACACTCCTCAACTTGCACAATCATAACCTCCACAACGTTCCAGAGTATCATTATTTCAATTAAAGAAAGAAAGAAAAAAAGAAAAAAAAAATCAAAGCTATAATCAAAATCGATTGCACGTTTATAATTGATAGTACGTAACAAACAAGCAAAGGATCGCAAAGACAAAGAGTTTTCCGTAAACGCAACAAAATTACAGAGTTAATTAAAAAAAAAAATTTACAATAAGAAAAAAAAAACAACAATAAAACTCCCGCACGGTACCTCAAAAACAGTTTAAATCGCCCCGTAAAAAATGTAAAACAGCCAAAAAACAAATTCTGCTCCAAAAACAAACCGAACATTCATGCTTGACAAACAAGAGTTTCTCTCGATTTCTCAAGTCATAATAAAACACGAAGTGCGTCGCATTTATTCCGCTGGCTGCGCCACCGTCGCTAAACAGATTCCTCGCAGCGGCGGACAAAGAAAAATGAAGCCTGCGGTAACGGAGAACAATTGCGCCGATGTCCCGTTCAAAATTCCTAGCAGCGTAACGAATTTGTTGTGGTTTCGTTTCTTGTTTGTTAGTTTAGCCATTTATATATATATATATATATATATATATATGTGCATAAATCAAACGTATACTAGACCGCGACTCTTCCTAACCTACAATAATTACCTGAGTGCCTCGTTATTCCAGTTATTAGCGTGGCAATCGCTCATCTCCATCTTTTCTGGCTCGACGCTTTGCTCGCGTGCAGACATTAGTAAAAGTCCAACCGAGACGAATGACCGTCTGAAAACTCCTCGTGGCATCCGCGTCTTATGCACACGCTCCGTATGTAATCCTGTGCATACACGTGATTTCTGTGGAAAGCGCCGCCATCTTTGATGCGAGTTAACCCTGCCAGGACTAATTAGCACAATAAAGGTATACGGACTGTTAGAATAGTACATATATGTATATTCCTTGTTATATAAAGAACGTATATGTATATACACCAGAAAGAATTTCAAGAGCAACCTCTCGTTTTGTTAGGCACAATTTACCATGTGCATTTTCAGGTTAGGTTCACTGTATATTTAAAGTGAAATTTTCTTGTAGGTTGGTAATACTGGTTGGACTAATTAACGTTGTCTAGGTAGTAGAAGTCAGTGTTGATTTTAATATAAATACTTACCATAGATAATAATTAGTATGATATATGTATGGGTATGTGAAAACAGAGACAGTACCGCTACGACGGCTATCGAGCGTACTAAAATATCGTTTCCTTATGGCTGAGTTTACTAAAATCTAAGATATGCCTTCCTTCGTTTCCTTATGGCTGCCTCCTCCAATGAGGAGACGTGCCAGAAATCTAAGATCCTTCCTTTCCTTGTGGCTGCCTCCTCCAATGAGAAGATTTGCCAGAAATCTAAGATCCTTTCCTTATGGCTGCCTCCTCCAATGAGGAGATTTACCAGTAGAAATCTAAGATATTGCATGCGTAGTAGCTATTGAGCATAGACTATGTATATCCGAAGAGTGGCCACTAACTGTACTTACCGACACGGTAAGCAGCGCCACGGGTTATACTTAGGATCGGTTAAAGAAGTAACTAAGAGCTCTTAGGCATCCCTTATAAAAAGCTTTAATTATCGGTTGACTAGCGTCGTGTACGTAGAAGCCGTAAAGCGTGGATACGCGTACGATCGTAACGGAAGCTACGGAAGGTGAGGTTATCGTATAAGAAGCGTAATAAAGGCAGCGGCGATCTCGTGGTGCGTCGACACTGTCCATCACGAGTTTGATCCAATCTACCGTGAACCAACGTTGCACAACGATTATCCAGTGAGATCCGGGGAATGCTGGAGGGAAAAAGTAGAGAAGGGCGGGGAGGGTAGAAAGAAAAGGAGAGAAACAAAGAAGAAACGGAGGCAGGAGAGGAACGTTACGGGAACGAAACTTTGGTCGTAACAAAAAACTTCAGGTTAGTCCGTGAGTACGCGGCTTTCTCCATTGTTTCCCGAGGTTGGTACGGGACTGCGATATTCAGGTTGCTATAAAGATAAAGCCGCGTGCTCTTGTAACGGGTACACAAAGGGCGAGGGCGCACGCGATAATCGTTACGGTCCTGAATTCTTTGTATGGCTACGTTCACGTAGATACGCGGAATAGACGGAATGTACGTAATGCATTTATTTACATTGTCAAAAGGGGATTCCCCGAAATTCGTCGATTTCATTTCGAGCGAGTTCGGCTTTACGCCGCTCCCACGTAACACTTCCGGACTGTTTACTAAGGACTTCCGGTTTGTTCCTATCTGTTAATTTATTGCTGGACGACGGGTCGAATCAGAAATATTTTTTTTTTTACTCCGTGAATCCATTATCGATTTCCTGTTCGGGGGTTCCCCTGTTCCTGGGGAAAATTAATGTTAAGGGTTATGGTTTTTCTTTTAGGTTATGTTACGCTTTTCTTATTTTTCGACGACCCGGTATGTGACTCTTGCGCTTAATGTCCAGTTTGACGTTCCTGTATTCAGTTGGATGAATTGTCTGGATGTGAACTATCGCAATCTGACCAGAAACCGGAAGCTCCACTTTCTGGACTGCTAGGTACAAACAATGGAAACGTGAAATTCACGGCACGAGCTCCGCTTGAAATTTTTGACTCTGCTTGGGGCCCCCGGGGCACGCTCTCCTAACCACCCGTTAAATCAGGGCCGTATCCTGAAGGGGTCTGGTCTTTTTCCTCGAACTCGAAAAAAAGTGGTACGAGTAGGCACGATATCTAACGGTAACCAAGAAAATAACAAGAACAATTGTCTGTATTCTTATGTTTTACACGTACTTCCATAACACATATATATATATATACATATATATATATATCACGTAGTGATACCTAACCTCAATCTTGAATTTAAAAAAAAAAACTCCATAAACTAAAATCCCATAATTCTCATATTTTTGAATTATCGGTACAACAATATTGGGTCCAATCGATCTGGCCCGTTTACATAGCAACTGGAGCGACAAACAGTTACGGCAGTATCGTCAAACAAAGTGCAGGGTGCGTTTACATGCACGCTCTGGTTACGTGTGAGTTACACGCATGCTAAACCCGTACGGGAAAACACATGAATACATATGTAATACCCACGTTCACCTGCTGCGTGAAATAAATTTAATAAATGTCGGACACAACGTGGGAAAGATTATTTTTTTAAAGGGCTGGTGGAAAAATCATTTTGATTTGCGTCTCATGGGGGCAACCGGAAGTATGGCTCTTGAGCCAACCGGAAACGGAATCATGGAACTATGGTGACACGTGAAATGTATAATCAAGGATATTCCACATATGTTAAAATAAAAAAGTTTAAATTAATTCATAGAACATATACAAATTACGCAATCAAAATTTAATACTATCGATTTTACGATCGCGTGACGAACATACGTATTTTTCGAAAAAATCAAAATTCCGTTTTTTTTTTTAAAATCCAAAAATACTAAGACTTTTACAAGTCTGAAACTCACGAAGCAACATGTGCTACGAGTTTCTGCAACAGGTGTGCCGTTAACTATCTATAGCGTCGCGACGTCACCCTTGATTCCCCATTAGACGCCAGGACGCCACACAGACCATTTTAATCAACGAAACGCTTAACCCATCATCGTTCATTTTCATTATTTTCAAAAATTCGCCTTCATCTTTATTTCACATTTAACTTCATAAACACTCCATTATATGAAGTGTATATACATATATATACATATCACACACACACACACATATATATATATATATATTAGACACCAAGCGTCCACGTGACCAAGATCGTAGACTGTTGCAACTCAAACAGGTGTCCTTACGAAAATGATTAAAATTAAAAAAGTTCTAGGCTATAGAAACCAGCCTTTTTTTTTGCATTAACGTTAAATCATTAACTCGTAACCGAAGGACTCAAAAAATTCTAAAAAAAAAAAAAAAAACCAACAGATCGTTATTCGAAATTTTAAATGACTCATTATCAATTGAACTTCTGCAAATCAAAAGGACATTAATAAGTACCGTGCATTATTCTCATGGCTTTAACGCATATAAAATCTTCTGCTCTCTAAGGACCGTACAAGTACGTACTGAAGATACGTTTTACAGATATACTATACATATGTGTAGCATATGTGTACAATAATGCGTACGAACAGGTCGGTACGTTCAGGCAGTAAAAGTTCACACACGCTTCCCAGAAAGAGAGAACGTTGAACCTTGGAGTAATTCGGTGTGAAAGACGTCATAAGATACAGTCTCTACGGTCTATGGGATCTCTTTACGCTCTCTTACTTTCTGGTACGCGTAGGTACATTGTAATATATGTGTATATATATATATATATATATTGTATTGTGTATATATATATATATATATTCTCTTCAATAAATCTGTCCCTCTGGTAGCTACAGAGGCTTTAGGTTGGATCTGGCAAACCACTTCCGGTTCTAAGATAATGATAATTGCAGCAATTCGATTTAACGTCTTCAGCCACGGGGCTCTGCTTAGGCTCTGTTCATACCGAATGATCGTTTTAATTACTTTTGCGTCTTTACGAATTGATATATGTACTTAATGCTCGTTACGTATGAGACGTCGGAACGAAGTGGGAACGCAGCTTTAAGAATGTTAAAAAAGATTTTACGACTAGGAGTCTTTAAATACCTGGTTGAAGGACCTTCGGGTGGTCCTGTGAGAAACGATCTTGATAACGAAACAGGATCTTCGTAATCAGCAGCTTTGGGTCTTGAAGGTGAATGCGAAATTAAATGGCGTGTACGTTGTGTGTATCGACCTTGTAGAATTTTAGTGAGATCGTTGTAAAAATTTGTAAAAAAAATTTGTTTTGGTGTAATTTGCGAAATTTTGCGAAAAGGGTGTCTTATCAGTGATTGATTAGAACGAGTGATCTTAGTAATTTTCTACTAGGTAGGCGTGTCTGATACAATGATATTTTTCGTGACGGTCGAACTGATCTAGTTTAATGACAGACACTGTGTCCAGCATCAGTCGGTAGAAAATAATTACGTGCTAGACGGTTAATAATTAATTTCGTAATTAGCTGATTTATCGTCGAGACGACGTACGGTAAGTAAATTAATGATGTCGCAGGTTCAATTTTTTTTTTTAGTTTCAGAAGTAAGGCCGGACGCTGTGTATGACACGGGAGCTCCACGGGCCCGTTGCTATGATCCCCCGTGAATTCTTCCAGTGCCATTTACAGAGTCCAAGCCTGAGCGATAAGAAGTTCTTGAAGAGATCGATGACGGCCAATCGGATTTCCTCTTGAAAAATGAACTTGAGGTCGACCCATCTTTGATAAAATCGCTGAGCTCATCTTGGTGTAAAAACTATGACAGATATTCGCAACATGGTCTTGGCGTCGAGGAGCGAAAAATTCAACACTTACTGTTGCAGCTGCACCATCGTTGCAGGTGCGAGGTGGTTTTTGAAAATATTTTAAAGCATCGTTCACACTGATATTCGAATCGTATGTAATCGTCGGTGTGAAGGGACCGGTGAAAATTGAGTGGAGTTCAGGTACTAGCTACTTGACGGTTGAGGATGAAGTCTCAGGAGGAAGAGAATGCAGGAGTACCTTAACCAGTAGAGAATGGGAGCAGAGAGAGAGAGAGAGAGAGAGAGAGAGAGAGAGAGAGAGAGAGTTCCTTTCCCCTCCATTTTTTATCTCCTTTCTATTCTCTTTCCCCCACAGCTCCTCCTCTTCAGCGTCTTCCTCTCTCCTCTTTTTCCTCTTCCGTTCCGTATCGATGGCTCTTCCCGGAAGCGACTAACCGCCATCTTGGTACACGGTTCTCCAATTCTTCGCCACGGCTGTCCTTCAAATTTCACCGCGCAATCCATCCGGAACTTCGATCATTCCCACGGTCCATCCCGCAGTCAGTCCTGCCAGCATCCCATCAGCCTCCATGAAATCCATCATTCAGGATTGCCCTTCGATTCGCTGCTCCATCATCAACGACCACGCCGTCTTCTTCAGCAACTGTTGAACTTCCTCAAGTAATCCTGACATCTTTGAACCTTCCCCCACTGAAGTGGAATTCAAATTGCTTCCTGGTACCTTGAAGTTCTCACTATTGTTCATCAAATCTGGTACCAGCCGACCTGGTACCCATGATTCTTCTTCTTGCACGACTCTTCTTAGCGGTACCAGTTCCCATGAGGTTCCTGAAGGTTACTCTGGCTCCCAGGAAGTCCCAGAGTACCGCGAAGACCAGTTCCGGTTCACAGGAATCTTTCAAGGGCCGCTCACCTACATCGAGACGAGACGATTGAATTAATTTTTCAAATTGAACCAACTGGTTCCTCGGCCGATAACAGTGATAACGTTAATAATAACAATAAGCACTCTGTAAAAGCTTCTTATCGTCTCTTACTTTCATGGACCACTTCGTAAATTTCCTTACTCCCAATTGGACTCCCTGCAGTCCCGTAACTTAGTCTTGCGAACAGGTTCTTCTTCTTCCTCTTCATCCTTTTTCACCGCTTCTCGAACTCTCTTCCTCTTTGGGTGCCTCGTGGATTTATTCCTGATCTCCCGCCGTCCACTTCCGTTCCTTTTCTTTCTCTTCTTTCTCTCTTTCCCGCGAGAGAACGATACTCCGCACGTTCGTTTAAACTGTTCTCTTCGGGAACGCCTTCAGCCCACTCTCTCTCCTCAATTATCTTCATCTTCCACGCCGTCTTCTTCGTCCACTTCATTTTCTTTCGCCTCGTATCCTCTTCGTACTACGTGCAA
Source organism: Calameuta pallipes (assembly GCA_030142375.1). Taxonomy (NCBI): domain Eukaryota; kingdom Metazoa; phylum Arthropoda; class Insecta; order Hymenoptera; family Cephidae; genus Calameuta; species Calameuta pallipes. Next base: position 809,856 of record JARQSW010000394.1, read on the forward strand.
CTGGACTTATTTCCAGAAACACTAATTTCAGCCATTTATCTGCACGAATCCTCCAGGTCTCTGTCAATAGGATCTATTGGCGTATCTTTAAAACTGCTCAATCAACTCGAGTCAAGTATTTATTTACCTGCTGATCGTTCCTAACCAATACACTGGGACAGCTAAGAAAACTCGAGTCTTCGCCGTTTATATTTTAAAGATTCGAAAGTACCGCTCGCCGTAGTCAGTGAACTTTGCAGAGGATGATGTAACGATATCCAGACTGAGAGAAGAGAGACAGAAGCGAGCTAAATAAAAGATAGAGGAAGTAAAAGAGACAAGAGAAAGAAAGAAAGAAAAAATGAATAAAATAAAAATTTTAAATAAACTCAGCCAAAATTTTATCCGTGTTTCAATAGGTTTTCAAAAATGTCTCCCTGTCCATCAGCTTGAAACGTATTCAACGATCTCTCGACTCTTCTCAAAGTTCGTCCGACAAAGCCAAAAATTTTCATCGATTTTCCAAATTATGATTTCACTCTTGAAACTGACACGTACCTCGAACCGGAACTAACGGAGCCAATTGTCTTCTAGTCAGCTGCACCAGAGCCAGGTAGACAAGTCGCAGGTACCGTAAGGGCCTAGCAGTGTCCACGAAGAAGCTGCCAAGATGAGAATCCAAAGCAGAGTCTTCCTCTTCAGATTTCCAATCCTCTTCAGATTTCCAATCACGAAGAGCTCAGAAGACACGGGAGCATTTTTGCTTAATTGATCGCGCGCGACCTTTGACCTAGGGCTGATAGCTAATCACCTAGGACAAGAAGAACCGAGTCCTACGGAAATTCCACGGTTCTCCGATCTTCTTGACTATCTACGAAGAAGCACGAGTGTAACCGACGGTCCACGAGAATCATCACCTACAGTCGAATTCACTCCAGTCTACCCTGCCACCTGTTGCCTCTAGATAATTTTCTCCAAAAACTCTTCGTCAGGACCTGGCTCGATCATCAGCCCAAGCTAACAAAAATTGAGTCTAAGCACCGTGAAGTCTCCGCGAGTTATGTTCCTCAGGTGGACCAAGTGAAAATCGACTGGCAGATCAGATTCGATCTCTCAGTTGTAAGGAAAAGCAGAGCGACGTGATCCTGGAGTCTAAATCGAACCCAGGGTGGTTTTTTTTTTTGCGCGATTACGTAACGACGCGAATCAGTAAACAGACGTGAGACGAAGTGGTGTGGTAATAGAAAAAAAAAGAAAAACGAAAAAAAAAAATTGAAGTTGGACGAACGACGAACGAACGGACGGTCGATCGTTACAAGGCTCCGGGATCGGCGTCGAGCCGAACCGGTTGCTCGAAGTGACGTGAGTGAACTAAAGCTGCAGGCTGCCAGGTAACGCCAGGTTAACTCTGCTGGCAACCTGCGTTCACCGGCAGGAGAGGAAGGTGGCCAGCCAGCCGTAGAGACAGCGAGCTAGTCAGCCAACCTGCGAGTCAGCCAGTCAACCGATCCAGAGAGCAAGAGAGAGAGAAGAGGCCTATAACAGAGTAAGGTGGGTATTACGGTGATGTAGAGAGAGAGAGAGAGAGAGAGAGAGAGAGAGAGAGAGAGAGAAGAAGAGAGACATGGATAAAGAGAGGCGAAAAAGTATGAGACTTATAAAGGAGAAAGAGAAAGAGAGAGAGAGAGAGAGAGAGGTAGGGAATAATGAGAAAGAGAACGAGAGCCCTGAGCTGTGTGACTCAGCTCGGAATGAGCGAATAGACCAACAGCATAGCAAAAGCTATGCTATGTTATACGGGATACCTATCTACCGGGTGTGACAGCATTTAACGTATGATCAAGTTTTGAGAACACTCGTCTCTTTGACGCAGACCCATTTAGTGTTCCAAAATATCTTGAGATTCTTTGACCATTCAGCTTCCGACTTCTGCTACGGTATATCTGTAGAGTGTAATGACACAATTATTGTCGTGCAAGAGTTATCAGTGTTCTACTAGATCGTTAATTGGATAACTGATAATAAGTGCATGCTACTATCAAGAATATTATCTTTTGGACGAGCTTAGGTAACCTAACCTCTAATCCATATTGCGAAGGTTGTATAAAAAAATTGTTACAAGATCAAGTCAATGATGACTTATACGAACGTACAAAATTTGAGTAGATGGTTCAAAATTATTATTTTTTTTTAATTTTTCATGAGACAAAAAGGTGCAAAGTTATTAGTCAAAAGTGGCGTGGCGACGTTAAATTTATCAAAAAACTGTAAAATATGAAGATAGCAAGAGACTGTGTTTTTTTTTTTCATAAAAACGAATAGCGTCACCCGTTATATATTAGTCTAACTATACCTGAGTCCAGCAGAGCGTGACTTTTCACGTGGAGTCGCACTAGAGTGGGGCGGGTATGACCGTGCCCCAGCGTAACGTAAGTAAGATAGACTTTGATAGAATTTACACCGGCAGCTCCTGAGAGCGAGGAACTTTCAGCCAACCAAGCCACGACGATGGCGGCCACGGTGGCCGCCACGGATTACGAGAGAGGACCTCTTCCTCCTCTTCCTTCTCTTCCTTCTCTTTCTTCTCTTTCTTCTCTTCCTTCTCTTTCTTCTCTTCCTTCTCTTTCTTCTCTTTCTACTCTTTCTTCTCCTTTTTCTTTTCCTTCTCTTCCTCATCTTCCTTCTCTTTTTTCTCTTCCTCCTCTTCCTTCTCTTTCTTCTCTTCCTTCTCTTCCTCTACCACCGTCCCGTCCTCGTAATTCTCTTTGAGTTCCCCTTCGCTTCGCCGCCGCCGTCGTCGTCATTGTGGCCCCCCTCTGACTTCCTCCTGTCCTTCGTCGACTCCCTCCGTCGACCCTGGACTCCTGCGACGGTTACGAATAATAAATAAAAAAGAAATGAAGTATATATAAAAGGAAGAGAAAAAGAAAATGAAAGACAGGTACCTATCTCGTGTTGACGACGCAGTTCAATTTACGCTTGCTATCCGTTACACGGATGATGGATTTCTGGATGCCTCCATTGAAAATCGTATGGCTAAGGTACTCTGGGCTTTTAAAGACCACTGAGGATCCTCCGTAACCACTCGGTGGGCTGAAAGTACGAATTAAGAGGATTGGCTGGATGATGGCTGCTTATTGACGGAAGCTTGGAAAAACGACGGTCTGACGTCGTTGGTTTATTTTAGTCCCAGCCGGCTGGTGCATCGTCTGCAAGTAGCGAATCCAAAGTTTTTATTACTGGATTGAGTGATAAGGAATTGGGGTTGAAAATAAATTTTGGATATTTGGATACGAGGCTAATGGGTAAACTGCTGGGATTTATTTTGAGTTCGAGTGTCCTGACAGTCCGAGAAATTAATTAAATGCGATTCGCTCGGAGCGATCGGATCGATCTATTTTTATTTCTCGCTTTAATTTCTCAGCAGAGTAAAAAAATAAAGAGAACGTTCAGAATGATATATGGCGAATGGTCGGTAATGATGGAAATACTGTTATCGTATTTTTGGAAAATTTTAAGACGCGTTAAAAAAAAGCTTTAAAATTATAATTAATTTCTATTTTAAATCGCGTTATCGGCAAGTGTGTCTCTCTCTTACATATAGTAATGCCCATAAGTCCATCTCTCTCGCACTCGTGGAAGGTATGGAAAATAAAAAAAATTATAAGTCAGAATCTTTTGCATAAAAAAAAAGGTCTATATACGAAAATATACCTGACTGATGATAAAAAAATTTTAACCTGTCTTATTTGGACATAATTAAAAAATGGCGCCGAATCGAATCCATCGACAATCCGTCAAATAAAAATGTTACGCCTCGACTGAATAGCTCGATATAAATCAGCGACTGGTTTCAATCGAAAATCCGAAATATCGAAGTATTCTTGTGACTCGAATGCCTGAATCTCGAATAGCCGCTCCGTTCAGGAATGTAAATCGTCTAATGAAAAACCGGCATGAACTTTTTTTTCCACCTAAGCCTGAAGTTGCCGTCCATTCCGCTTCGCTTCCTCGAACTTTTCGATCGAAATCTCCCAGGAATCGTAAGATCGTGGATTCCGTCGTCATCGAGTCGTACCTCGATCGAAAATATCGATAGCTCGATAATTTTCGAGATATCGACCTACGCTCGATCAATCGAACGGAACGATTTCACGCAGAAATTACGTCAAACGCATCGTCGAACAGAAAAAAAAACAACTTCGTCATCTTCCTGTCGTCATTGCATAGTCATTGGTCGTAGTCGTAACATCCTGGTTTAAAAAAATTTAAATTTTCCCGCCTTCCTACCAAATCCTCTCTGCGTATCTTGAAAGACCAAAAATTCCCGCAACACGAAACAAAAGACAGAACCTTAAGAAAAATTTTGATTAAAGTACAAAAGCGCCGAAAACGAACTTACCGATATCATTACCCGCCCTAATTACTTACTAATTTCATGCTAGCAATCGACTGCGGCCTTGTGAACCAGAAGTAAGAGGCTAACCTGGAACAATCCCGCAGTCACTTTCGCCACACGCTGATGAACCCGAAGAACATTGACAGAACCGGTCAAACCTGAGGAAGGTAAAAAGTTGGTACGAGCGATAAAAAAAAAATCAAAACAAAAAAACAAACTGCCTGAGACGATACCAAAAAATCCCGAGGATCTTCCTGGCATCCAGTAAGGGTTATCAGGTAGTCAGCAAGCGTGGCGCTCGGAGAAATGCTGATGCGCACGGCTGAATTCCGAGGTCAGCGACTCCAGGGTAAAGTTAGTGGAGCGCTCAGCGCGTCCTGACCAAGTGATAAGAGAGGGACGAGAGGGGTCAAAAAAAAAATTGACCAATTGGTGCACGGAGAATCGCGAGAGAGACTTATGTGATCCAAAAAACCAAGGAAATCCATAAATGGATATTAAGCAGTCACCCTTTGGATGGACTATCAGCTGCGTTCATCAAATATAAAATCAGGTGCTCGATTATCATCAGATTCCAGAACACATAAAGCTATCTCTTATACACGTACCAGTGCCTCCTTACCAATACTTAAATCAGTACCTGCAGTATTACTGCCTTCTTAGCAGGTACCCAACTATCCTACGTTCACAGATCAGGGAGTTTGCAGGTGCATTAACCGGACATCTAGCCCAGCACCGTAACGCCGGTCTTAGACGCAGAGTTTGCGCTTCGCCGAGAGCAACAGATGCTTCGCTTCCCTGCCCCATCTAACCGCAACAGTTAAATGTAGATGCGGACGTAGACCAGAACGTGGACTAGGATACGGAGGAGGTGGTTCTTACTACGTAGTACACCGGTGGGTATAGAAGGCAGAGACAAAATCTCTGATCCTGAGCCAAACCAGAACTGGAGATCTATCCGAGCGAACGGAATTGTGGGTATTCCCGTTGACGAGACATCAATTATCTACGGGTCTGATGTTACCTCGACTATATTTAAACTGGCAACTCTGGCCTCACGACTTAGACGGGAGATTTATTCTACTTCGTGTCGAGCCTCTCAGCAAGCTCAGTATCGATGCTACCAGTATGATCGTTTCAGGATGTATATTCGCTGTACGTAGGTTACTTATGAGAAACTCCACGATCTTGCCTTCCGAGGAATCTTGAACGTTTAGGAGGAAAAACGTGGATTCTTCCATACAGCTGAGGTGCGGGTAACAGAGAGGCTTGGTTGAAGGTTCTGATAAATATTGATAACAATTAAAATCTGGAGCAAATGACAGGTGAGTCTGTGAATTTAGTCTACCTGATAAATACTGATAGCAATTAAATCTGGAGCGAAGAATAGTGGAGTCTGTGAATTTAAATTTGGTTGTTTAGAGTCAGAAGGTTGCAGCGGATGAATTTGATTTCTGTGGTACAGTGAATGCGGATGCAACTGGTCCGGGGGATCTTGTGCGAGGTATCCAGTAATGTTAGATCTTCGTGGGATCGGTCCAGCTGTAAAGATGCTGACTTGTTAGTTTATTTACGTGTGAGATACGGGGGCGACAAGCAAGCTTATAAATGTAGAAACGGGATGTGAATTCGCGTGAGTAGTGCTCGTAGGCGAGAGGACAAGCGTGGCTGAGATATATTTTGAAAATGACCTAGATCCAAGCGGAGAGAAGCATGTGCGATCGGAATGGCTGGGAGCCAGTTGCAGGGTGCTGCTCACAATGATTCAGGAGTCAGTTGCAGGGTGCTGCTCATAATGATTCAGGAGTCAGTTGCAGGGTGCTGCTCACAATGATTCAGGAGTCAGTTGCAGGGTGCTGCTCGCAATGATTCAGGAGTCAGGTAGACGGATGGCCGGTAGGTGACCGATGTAGATCATGCACAGGACTGGCAGCAGGTTCGCCGATCTCACCAGGTATAACCAGATGTCGAGGCTCGTGCGAGAAGTCAGTCCAGGACGTGCGAACGCAAATAAAAGCATCAAATGTCAACGTCAGCATCCTCGAGAACGTCTGGACCACGGCTATTGGTTCCTATCACTTTCCATTTAAAAAGTCCCGACCACTGCCAGAGATCCGCTCTGCACGCACATTGCATCCACCCATACCAGTATAATCATCTCAAACGAGTTCCTGCCACCTGATACCACGTTGATCTTACTGACATTCGAATACCGATCTTCTTCAGCATTAATAAAATAGGAACGATTCCCATGACGTGTTCGACATGAAAAAATAAAAATTATGAAACATTGAGACAGTCGTTAAGGACGTAAGAGACCTGAAGAATTATAGAACAAAAAGAAATGTTACAATTGTTATAAGTAGATCTGCTGACTCTTCAAGGTTGCTGGAAGGCAGCTGATCACTGAATCATCCTGGTACCATAAGGTCATCATCATATGGTATAAAAAATTCAGTGCATCCAGTAATGGCGATACGACACCATGCTCACCAGGACTGACCGTTCATTTTGCCTGACGCCAATGCGTTGTCCTGCAGGTATCAGGTAGAAGATATACACCAGGCGCAGTTGTTCCGCGGCAACAGGTGTTGGATGTCTCGCGAGGGTCCGGTAAGGCTGGATCGTACTGTTTCGCAGGTGAACCCCAGGAGGACAGGTGCAGGCGTCCAGGGGCAGAGGATGCTGAAGAGGAAAGGTGCGCTGGCGTATATGGGACGTCATCGCGATTCCGGCTTACGGGATGCGGAAGGATCTGAATAAGCGCAAAAGGTGTTTCATGTGTAAAAGCCTAACCGGTCCTGGAATAAGAGAAAAGGAACGAAGAGGAAGATGAAGTCAGAGCCAACACCGAGGAATCGAAGTGGCGCGCCATTGGGAAGCGGTGAGTTCGCCGGAGACACGGCTGGCCGCCTGTCGCTTCGCTCTGCCGCTTTCAGAGGCTCCCCTCCGTCTCCTCCTCCTAGTGGCTTCGAACCTCTCCCGCTCCTCTCGCTGTCTCTCCCGCTCCTCTTGCTGTCTCTCCCGCTCCTCTCACTGTCTCTGCCCGCGTCCCTCCTCCACACCACGTGATCCTCGTGCTCACCCTCTCGCACCGACACCCCCTGCACCCCTCCTGTCTCCCCTTTACCTGCGCTAGAAGCCACGCTCTGTCTTCTTCATATAGGGTGTCCGCGAAAGAGCGTCTACAAAGAGCCCAATGGATCTTCCGCAATTCTTGGATGCCGCTGGCCCAAGCACGGAATTCGCTTTGATCTCTTCATTATGAGAAAAGCGTCCTTGTCGTATTCTTGTTCTCCCATGAGAAATCTGATACTTGTATCACCTATGGTACAGTAATTTGAAATTTAAGAAATTTAATCAAAATATTGAGCCTGAATAGGCTTTTTTTTCTTCTCTTAGTCTATATGAATAATTATTTTGAATTGATCCAAAGGTCTGATCATCTTTTCATTTAGTCACCCGGTTCAGTTTATACAGAGCGCTTTTAATTATTTATCGGTTAGCTGATGATAATAGATCATCAAGCAGTTTCTTATCTTGTCATGATGATTATCGACAATGTGTTTAGGGTTAACGATCGTCAAACCGTTTGAATATCTTGACTACCGTTTAACCTCCATCCTGATGAATATCCTTCCTTACCTGGTGCAGGAGGCTGATGCTCCTCGTCCCTGTTCCTTAATGGTATCCACTCCCGGTCGTTCGGATAACTTGTTGTACGACTTGTCAGATCGATCTGGCAAGGTATAGCCTATCTACTCCTGGTTACCAACGGTGATGGACCTCCTACCGTCAAGGAGTCAGACCTCCTGGTGCAAACGGCACCTCTTGACCTCATAGATGAGCTGCAAGAATCTCATGACCTCTACGTACCATACTTGATACCGATGCATCTACAGGCTCCTCTACTCCTGAGGATCATTTAACAATAAGCAATTTTACCCTGGTAAGGATTGCAACTGAAAGAACGATACGACCCTGGTGCATTCGTATTTTGTTGGCAGGACTGCTTTAGCCCGTTTGACCTGCTGAAAAATTCATTATACACAGGGTGTTCAATTCTGTACTCTATCCTGCTGTAAATATAAATTTCTGTCACACTAGACACGATGGCGAAGGAAATATAAATTTCGATCACCCTGTAGATGATGTTTCTGTCGTTTTCAAAGTTCATTCCAAGTTCTCCGCCAGCAATAGCAGCAACAACAAGCGAGGCACTCTTGCAGAGTGCCGCTGTTAGCGCATCGCACTATGACTAATTATGAAGACTCCCCCCTAGGTCCCCCCACTCACTCCTGGCCTTTATCCATCGTCTTATTCACCTCTCCTACCCCCGCCGCCTCCTGGTGCCCGTCGACCGAGTCATTGTTCCTTTCCACTTCTGTTTTTACCTAGGTATACACGGCCGCGGCGACAGGAATCGAATCACCATGCGATAATGCCGGTTCCTGCTTCTGCTTCGGCGGCTTCTCGCTTTCGGTTTAGGGGGAACTAATGTCCGCCTTCCGCTTTGAATAGGTACGAGAGCGTCTCCTAGGAAAGCGTAAAAATTGAAACGAATTCGTGATAAGGAAAAGGAGAGAAAATAAAAATAGAAATAAGAACGTCACTTACCCAAATAATTCTTTTGTTTTGTTCAGAATTATTTCAGATCTGCAGATTACAAGTCTTCTAGCGTCTCTTTCGTAAGGAATGAAATTATCCGCCATTTTTTTTTTTTTTTTTTTAGTATAGAGAATCTAGGAGGGTAATTTAAACAGTGATTATAATGGCGTGTATGTACGCAAATTTTAATTATCAAGTGCATTAGGTCAGGTCTGTTTCCTGTGGACGTTTTTCATTTGCTTTTTTTACCTAGTATTTCTATTAATCTCTGTTTTATTGTCGTTTTGAGTAATTAATTGAAATTCATTTATTCCTTAGCTAAGGTACATTCTTATGCACTGTATGCCTGTGCTCGATCTTTTAATGCGAGCGAATTTTTCACTTTATTCTGCGAAACCGTTAATTACCTACGACATATACAATCGTGGCTTACCTCCATTGTTTTGCGCGGGACTGCTGGAATCTTTTAACGACCACAGAAGAAGATTCGTAGGAGGGTCTAGAGCGCAAGTAGACACGGAAGGTAGGAGCATCCTGTGTCGTGGGACCCCCCTTCACGCTCTGCTGATTTTACAGCGTAACGCTGATTTCATAAGTATCCTTTCTTTTCCACGGATGTTCTTTCTAGAAAAATTATGAGACGCGACGCGAAGGACCGTCAACGCCATTTTGTGCAGGTACGACACGACAGCTGGATTCAAGACAACAATTTTGGAAATCGAGTTCACGGCGGACCGAAACCACCTGCCGATTTTCGTTACGCGTTATTAATCGTTATTCAAGAATAGGAATAAATAAGTACAAAAGATCGATTCGATCGAGACTTATATGCTTGCGTTCGTATGCATTTGACTTTGGAGGTTAGGTACTGAGAGTTCAAATTTGATGCGTAACTTTTTAAATTATTTCAATTTGATTTTGAGGGTAGTCAGAAAAAAGTTATGTTACTCACGAATATTAATAGCTTGTATTAATCTTTAGCTGGACTTTCCATTAGCAGGGACTGACAGGTACGAAAGGTATAAAGATAAATATCCTTGGGTATATGTTTGAGAAATAATTGTAACAGGTAATGTCATTGAAATTCTTCTTAAATTATTGCACTTACTTTATGTAACGAATCGATGGCTTCTAGTGAGAAATAATTTCGCCATCTGCCGTCTGGCTAGCATTTCTAACTTATGAAAATATCGGCGGTTAATAATATTATTTTTGTCAAACTTCATTGACTGACGATAAATAACGGGTTTAATGTTGCCTGGTGCTGCCACGCGAAACTGAGTGGCGCTGACATCAGTAGATCGAATTACCGACTGAGATACCGACTTTGGAAATGCATCGTTGGACGATGCAGGCAGATAACTAAGTAAACAAATCAATGGAAAAACTACGCATGCAAAATGTCAAAATGCAGATCGAATTACCGACTGAGATACCGACTTTAGAAATGCATCGTTGGACGATGCAGGCAAATAACTAAAGAAATCAATGGGAAAACTACGCATCCAAAATGTGAAAATGCAGATCGATTTACCGACTGAGATACCGACTTTAGAAATGCATCGTTGGACGATGCAGGCAAATAACTAAAGAAATCAATGGGAAAA
>JARQSW010000394.1:832125-844812 GCA_030142375.1 Calameuta pallipes
AATCCATACATCAGTATAATAAATTCAGGAAACAAAGTAAAATTAAGTTCACCTTTTTGTCATCCGTTTAAAATTGCCCTTTGTACCTTTATAATGAAGAAATGTGAAAATTTGACAAATTTTATATATTTAATTGCACTTTTTGATCAACTCAAAATTTTGAAATTTTTCACTCTTCTCCTTTTCCCTGCACGTAGCCTGTACTTGGTTATGGTTATGTGTTACGGAAATATTGAAGTATCCATATAATTATTTTCCATTAAACTCGAGGATCATCGTCATCAGCATCATGAGAGACTTGCTACTACAGCAGGACTTCAACGATGCATTGCAAATGACTATCTGGAGTGGGAACCAGGCCTAGTTCTATGAAACAATGTCATTCATCTTCCACCATGGTCCACGCCCGCAGCATCATAGAGGAATTACCAAATAATGCACTGTTATCGTCACGGTGCATCGATGCACTAACAAGGTGCAACGGCGTTCCAGCCTTGTTATAATATATGGCGTTAACGTGCACTTGCGATGTCATTACTCAAAATTCTTCAAAAAATGTATAAAACAAATCGAAAAAAATATTAATAAAACAATTATCTACCTGTATACATTCTAAGCGTAGAAGATAACAAAAAAAAAATTAATCAGTAGTTAGATATTGATTTATCTTTGGTATTAAAACTAAATAAAAACAGCAATAATTGTACTGAATTGAAAGCATATTCAGTGATAAGGGATATATAGTAAAAAAAGTTAATAACCTTCCTCTTGTTAACCGGAAGTATCCAAGCTGAGATAACAACGCATTTCCAGAATCCAAATGGAGGCTGGAGGAATAACCAGACTTGAATAATTCAGGAAGCGGGAAGCTGCCGAAAGTCTTTTTGCCTTCCCGTTGTACTTCTGTTTCTTCTTCCCTGAATCCAGAAAACTGCACGTGCCTTTGGTCCATTTCTATGAGGTTAGGACTGCAACGACGTAGTAAAACCGACGAAGATGCTTTCAGGGATGCAGGCGGTTTCTCTTGAAAGACCTAGAAATGTTCCGGATGCTGCATCGATCCGGTTGTATTTAAAGATGGCATCTTAGACGAGTACGAAAGTTGAGGAAATTAATTTTTATTAACCAAAAATATTTTTTGACTTCCGGTTTCGTTACCTCCGTTGAATATTAGCTGCCGATTCTCCGCAATCTTCTGGTTTTTGAAATTCCTGATTTGATTTTGTATTTTTTTTTTGTTATTAAAAAATATAAATATTGTATACATAACTGTATGAGTACTATACAGTTTTTATTATTTAATATTTTATAATAGAAATATTATTTCGGTACGTATCAGTATTGAGAAATATTTATTTAGTCGATTTTGTCTCTGCTAGGCAGACATCAGTATATCCCTAGGGAATTTAATCGCTAAAGTATTTCAAACGCGTTCGCTCGACTCGACTGCGAATGAACGGGGCTTAAATATCCTGAAGGTATTGCGCGCTGTGGACTGTATTTTATTATTTTGTAGTCGAAGCACATGGGAAATATCGTGAGGTTAAATATGACGAACGGTCGAAAGTTTCTATTGGTCAATCGAAGTCTGATTTTGATTTATTGTCTAAATTATTTGATCAAGTCTTCCGCATAGTTTTACGTTACGATAGGAAATACAGTAGGGACTATAATATTTCGAGAATCTGTATAAAAATTCGTTCAACGCGATAAAAAATTAGTTAACGACGTCGGCAGATTTTTTTTCTTATTTCTTTTTTATTCTCACGGCCAAGGAAAAAGATACGACGGAGATGCCAGGAATTTCAATTTAACGAGAGTTTCGAATTATTACGTAAATGGAAAATAGAATTGTGCGGTCTTTATTAAAAAAAATCCATTCTTACTGGATTCACGATACTTTTTACTTTTTAAATTCGTCTCTCGCGGCTAAATACTTAACCACTAATGGCATCGCGTTTCAGAGCTCGAAATTGTATTCCTAGAACGTGATCTTGGAGGAATTGAATTTCGCGGTTGATAATGGCGTAGTTCGATAGAAAAAAAAAAAAAAAAAAATATAGACCAGACTGAAATTCTTGACAGTATTAAATATCAAAAGGTACGTCCGCGCGAAGCGACTAGATTTAAAACGAATATATTTTTTCTCGTGCACAGACAAATATTATAATAAACCATAAGAAGAAAAATAATCAATCTAATCATTATATTTTATCGATCTATTATATTTTATTATATGTATCGACCTATTATATTTTATTATATGTATCAATCTATTATATGTATCGTTACCGTGAAAAATTTTTTTCTGATCAATTTTAGATTCCTTCATTGTCTCCCAGTGAATGAACATTTAACGTAGCTCCGAGTCCGATCCGGTTGATTCACAACTTCCACTTGTCCGGAGTCGTTAGTTTTTTTATCTCATTTTTATTACGAACTTTTATTAAATTGCTAGCCAGGAGTTGATACACGAGCGTCCGCGTCCATGGCGCACGGGAACCACTTAGAAAGACTGAAAAATAACCTCCTCAGCAGGGTAATATAAATTAGTTACTGCACGAAGATAAATTGCCGAAATATTAAGAAACTCCTGAATAAACATTTTTGAAAATCACTCGGGCATTTCACTTCGTTCATTTTCGAAAACCTAACGAAAATCCTACGCGGATACGTGCAAATCAGAAGCGTCGGGTTAAACGAACGAATTTCACCGAGTTGAACAATTTCCCGCAGCAGCGCCACTGTCGTTCCCGAAATAATTCTCCCGTAGGGCGTCTGTCCAGCGCAGAGCCTCGTTGCTCAGAGAACAACATGAAAATAAATCTTCTCTCCTGGACCTGCCTACCATTCTCCTACAGTCCTTAAGAGTCAAATCCACGAGAAGGAACATTTGGCACGCTTAACATCCTCTGGTACTCCTGTTTCCGTTGGTTTTTCTATTTCGTTCGAGAGTTTTTATGCGAGTTACAGACCGTGGGAAATACGATTAGTCGACATTGCTCGTGCAAAAACAAAACACGTGTCCTGACCTTCAGCTTCGCTATGACCTTCAGTTTCGCTATGAACTTCAGCTTCGCTATTAGCTTCAGTTTCGCTATTAGCTTCAGCTTCGCTATTAGCTTCAGTTTTGCTATTAGCTTCAGTTTTGCTATTAGCTTCAGTTTTGCTATTAGCTTCAGTTTTGCTATGAGCTTCAGTTTTGCTATAAACTTCAGTTTCGCATTTTACACAGTGACAAGTAGTATCGCACGGAATTCAGTTATATCGTACACGTATATTGTGACGTTACTGCCTCTGGGATAAGGGAGTCCGAGAAAACACAGTGAAATATTAAAACTCAATTTGGTTCAGTGCCGCGCGTGCGACCCGAAGGCTACTGCCGAGTGATTCCAAGCAGATCGCACCGAGCTGCCCAAAGGGAAATAAAACACAGAATCCAGAAGAAAGATGGAAGCGAATGACCGTTGGATTCGAAAAACGAAGACGCCGTTGGATCGCGTGAGTTGGTTTCGCTTCTGTTTTTAATTAATTGGCTGGACTAACTTCGTTCTACAGTCTCCACTACGATTCTTTTGGCTTTTACAAAAATTACTTTAACCTTATACGTTGTCCGCGATGCATGTCCGCCCGTACGTGTGTTCAAAGATTGTCGGAAAACTTTCCAGCGCTTTTTAGTTTCATTTGACAAAGTTTAAGTCGAGCTTACTGCAATTTTAAAAAGTCAACTGCACTCACGTAACGAATTACCCGCTGGTTTGCTGCCGTCATTTTCTTTGATACAATTAATTTTGAACAGCACCATTGAATAAACAATGAAATACGAATAAAGCGACAACAATGCCCGTTTATCGTAATTCGAGAAAATTTAACTTGGTAGGTGACTAGAAAAGGGGGAATTTTGTAAAAGGACTGATATTTCAAACTATACATAATTGTCTGCATCATCGGTACGTACATATACATATATAATATACATATACATATATAATATACATATATACATATACATATACATATATACATATACATATACATATATAGTACTCGTGCTTTCTATATGGTAAACGCGAACACGAATCGCCGAAGCGTACACAGCCAGTGCTTTATTTCTCGAGCAGAATAAGAATTCGTAGATTCGATTTACAAAGAAAACAGGTGACCCGCGCCAAACTCGAAAAGACTTTGGATCGTATTCAAATTGAAGTAAGATGACAAGCTTTGCGTTTATCGCTTTCTTACTATAAAATCTGACAGGATTTCTTTCAAAGCCTCCTAGCGGATTGTTTTGAAACTATGTATATCAATGGATATCCAATATCCAAGTCTAGTATTATTTCCATCGGAGTATAAAATGACAGAATCCTGATAGATTTTTTTTCGTTCAAATAAATAATACCCGATCCAGCCACTAAAAGAGTATTTCATAATTTCAGATTTAAAAAAAATATTGACTTCGCAGAGAAACACGTTATCATCATAATTATTATCAATCGTTTCAACCAAATCATTGTATTTTTATTCGTGTTTTATATTCGCTATAGATATATTGTCTGTAGGATAAGTTAACGTTAAGTATTCAATGCTAATAAAATTCTACATTACCGACTGACTTAATCAGGCCAATATTATTCCCGTAGGATAAGGAAGAAGCAAATTAGCCTGCGAGGGACTTTAAAAGATCCGCCTGTTCTGTCACAGAAGCTTCGCGAAAGACTCGATTTACGTGTCATCCTGAAGGCATCGTTAAGCGTCCCGACGCCGTCATTCTCTCGCGTTCTCACGAGCTCATCCCTCATGAGTGCAGAAGAAAAGCTCTGGGTGAAATCGGAAAATTCGAATTCGTCCTACGTTCGACAGGAGGAATTAGCGTTGGAATATGAAATAGTTTTCGGATTATTTTCTGAACGGCGTCCCGGTGAACGGCGTCCCGGTGAACGGCGTCCGTATAATTCAAATGAAAATCGTCGTCATTGACATTTTATTCTAATTCTTTTTTTATTCTTCTATTTTATTACCCATTGATAACATTCCGAAAAATTCTGTTACGATCCTCATATATGGACTTAGAATAGATTCCGTGATTAAAATAGGGGACTATTTTACATTGAGAGTCATAAGAAAGATGGCCCCTTGGTTTCTAATGGTAGACAATATATATATACAAGTACCCTTAAAAACACCAGTCGATCTTCACAATATACATATACGCAAGTGCGCATATATAGGTTATTGAGGACGGGACTAATTTAATTACTGGAATCCTCGATTGGCAGGATTGTCGTTTCAGAAAGCTACTTCGTCATGGCTTTGATCTTGCCGCGAGGAAGCATAATTTTAGCAGACGCCTATCCCTATGACATTGATTTTCATTAGCCTCGTAACGTATGACGTGCATGTGCAGTGTGTTTACAAGGATATGAAAATTTTTTGTCGAATTTTCGAAAATTTATTTAACGGACAAAAAAAAATTATTACCATTTTCCATACGTGCAAGCGAACGACTCGTAAATTATTTTTCATGTGGATTCGCATTAAGCGACTTTAACGATGAATGAGTTACAGCTTAGGATATAATAATTTTGATCGTTAGCGATAACGCAGAAGTCAAAATGCGCGGGTTATTTGAATTCATAATGGCGAACGATGTCAAATATTTATTTATGTAGGTAAAAATGAGTTCTCGGTCGGTAAGGCAGTTCAGAGTTTTCGACTCTCCTTATTGTAACGTCGACTCGGATTTCAGTGTGGTCGCCTCACGCGTTGGCCCCTGGATTTCCGCAGGTCCTTGGAGACTCTTAACGACGGGACCTATTCGGAGGGACTTCTGATGGCCGAGGAATGCGAATGTTTAAACTAGGAAGGTACACGCGACAGATTAACGTTCCAAGCTAAATTCCAACGACACTTCCAGGTTTCATTCTCTCTCTCTCTCTCTCTCTCTCTCTCTCTCTCTCTCTCTCTCTCTCTCTCTCTCTCTCTCTCTCTCTTGATTTTCTCTAGGTCTTGTCTTTTTGCTCCTGACGAACATGGCGGCGATGGAGGTTGAGCGAGTGCCGAGCAGCAGCAAGTCCCTACGGTGGTACACGGCAGTGCAGCCATAAATAACTCAGAGTCTTCCAGACGCGTTTCTATAAAGATAAAAGAAGGCAAAAAACATTGTGCGAAATAAGACAACTTTTTACGCGTCAATTCATAAATCCCGCGTATGCTTAAAATATCTTTTGCTTAGCGAAATTTTCGCGACAACTGACTTACGGAATTTCTCGTGTCTCCGCGTCAAATCTGCGCTACGCTCTCGACCAATCGGCATAAATCCTACGTGGCACCATGGGAAATTCGTATTTGCAATCTGGAACGATTGTATTCTTCACATGAAAATTCATACGGGGACAGATTTCGTTTTAAAGCTCCTCGTACATATATATATTATCTAATAATCTATACATATACATATATACATATGTGTATATTATCCTGAATAAAAAGTATAGAAAAATTTTGAAAAGACACGATGAAGGGCGAAAAATTTTTTGGGTGAAGAAGGGTGAAGTATATATATGTATATATTATCTAATAATCTATACACACACACACATATATATATATATATATACGTATATTTTCCTGAATAAAAAAATATATAAGAATTTTGAAAAGACGCGAATGAACGGCGAAGAAATTTTTTTTTTTTTTTATCAATCTGATTCCTCCTTTTTCATATTCCAGACTACCTGCCGGCAACTAATCGTTTTAAGCCTCGTTTAACATTAATAAAGGGATCGAATCGTTACATATGTATCCTCTTCGCTGAAGATTCACTCGGCCATAGACTATGAACACTATAGACCAGACTGCGGATAGGTACATACAAGCATCACATAGTAGCGATACCGGCGAGGGATTTTCTCCGAGAAAGAGGTATCGCTCTCTGTCCTGGAAGTTTTACTTTTTTCTTTTTCTTCTTATTCCTTTTATCCCGACCTCTTTCATTTTACTTTTCCATTTTCCTTCCTCTCCCCCTCTTCCGCACCGGTAGGTATTATTGAGGATCAATTTTACCCGATCCTTCATTTTTCTGTCTTATTCATGGCGCTCGCTACGATACCCACATTCTTCCATCCTTTTCCACTTTTATACTCATCCTTTTTAACCCCCCCCCCCCCCCTATAGTCGTCATACCTTTTACGTCTAACGCAGACCTCTGCTGGGAGAGAGAGAAAACGAATCGGGGGGTGACAAGGATTAATTGGATAATGGGGTATCCTCGCTACCCTTGCTTATATTATTATGATGATATATATATATATGTATATATACATATGTGGATCCACACATCGTGACGGCTTGAACGTCGGTAGCCAAGAGCCGCCATGATGATATTAATATTTCAAATTTCTTCTGTGATAAGAGCTAACTGGGACTTAGTGATGGTAGGTTCATGAACTCAGTATATATATATATATTTGAGAGATAAAAAACAATAAAAAATCTAGTAAGCTACACGTGGTGCTGTGAGAATATATTTTTTTTTTTATTTTGATTTGCATTGTTTACGAACTGTGAAAAAAAAATACACTGAACACGTGGACCGATCAGAGGTAGGAAGGTAGGAAGAGTCGGAATAATTTAAAATTGATGTCCCGATAAGGCTTAACGAGTTTCGAGTTTAGCTAGTAGATAACGTTAACGCCCACGTAAAATTCTGTTATTTGGGTATATTCCGTGTTATTCGGAATTTCGTTATTTGGCCTCTGGGAATCGTGAAATATTATGTAACGAATAATTTTCTGGATTTGATAATTCTATCGATAAGAACGAACGAGGATGAACTTTTATGTTCCTTTTTCCTTGATAGACTCTTCGCAGCGGTTTTTTTTTTTGGGTCCCTCAAGACCTTATTCGGGTTTCCTGCCGGGAGGAAACGCACCTATCCGAATGCTCTGGCTTTGTTTCGTATTTCACTTCGGTAGGAAACGACGTTCGCAATTCCATTCGAAAGTTTGGCGCGCGCCACGTGGCGTCCTCTTCTTTCACTTGGGGGAACTCGAAACTTCTCGAAGGAGTTTTTCGGAGTTTCTGGGCCGCGTGTATAAGAAGCCGAATGACGTAGGAAGACCGCCGGGGGGGGGGGGCATTAGAGAACGGCGGTTTCGTGAAATAGAAAAAGACAAGTAAAACGGAAGTGGAAAGGTGAAGTGCTCCAGAAGGGACACTCGGATCGAAGGAAGAGACAATGAAGTGGTTGTAGCGCGAGACAAAGAAGTGTAAGAGACAAAAGAAATTTTTTGAAGAAATTTTGTGGGTTATAAATAATACATAGGTATAGTGTATATTGTATATGTATATATGCATTGTATATACAATCAAAGTCAACGACCTGTATTCAATCTTCACCCTTTTGGAGGACTTTTAATTAAAAGCGACTAATTATATAATTAAAATCAAATTTGAGCACGAAAATAGATGGCGAGTCGATAGAATGTTAATTAGGCTTGCACGTTACAATTTTTTTAACATCCGTTATCGTGCGTACCTGTGGTTACGGGAAGAGAGAAAATAGTTTAGAGATTTTTGAAAAAATTTTTTTGTAATGATTATTAATTAGGTTTGCATATCACCATTTTTTGAACATCCGTTATCGTGCGTAACTGCGAGTACAGGAAGAGAGAAAATACTTTAGAGATTTTTGAAAAATAATTTTTTTTATAGAATTTTACTTGGGCTTGCGTGTTACAATTTTTTTAACATCCGTTATCGTGCGTACCTGTGGGTACGGGAAGAGAGAAAATAGTTTAGAGATTTTTGAAAAAATTTTTTGTAATGATTATTAATTAGGTTTGCGTGTCACCATTTTTTTAACATCCGTTATCGTGCGTACCTGCGAGTACAGGAAGAGAGAAAATACTTTAGAGATTCTTAAGGCGCACTTCCACGTTAAAGAAAGTAGAAAAATTCAAGAGCAGAGTCAGACCTCGTGATCAGGCCGATAAAAAAGTTCCCTTCAATTCCGTGCGAGGCAGTAATCGCCGTGACCGTAGTCTGATCCGTGACTGGAGTACCGGATGACTGGGTCGGTTCTAACAGTCCGAAAATTTCGAGCAAATAATCACTGGCAATTTGATCGATTTTTTTTTCCTTTTTTTTTCTTTTTTGGTAACCTTTACTCCTTTCATTTTGTACACGGCAGTTGGACAGAGTATGGACTTTAGGACGATTAACGCTAATCGTCCAGTCGTAGATCCCGTATACCGAGTACGTATCTCGTACCTGTGAAATTGTAGGTTAGGTTGGATCAGATTGCACGTTCAAGCGATTAGCCATTAGGGATCTTCGTGGATAAAGCGACAAATACTTTGATAACAAAGAATGCCTGGAATTAGTCCGAAAGCTTCGTTTAGATTCCTTTTGCGATCTTATCGGAAGTTCAAACGGGGATCAGGACGGGTTGATTATGGTTGGGCGAGGCATGATCTTTTTCAAAGCTTCGTTTCGCGTAACCGGAAGCGGTGCTGATCTTGGTCGAAATCGAAAAAAAAATTTTGTTTTTTGAAATAATATTAATCGTCCACTGGTATACTTGAGGTAGGACTTTGGGACTCGTGACGTCACCGCTCTCGATATATCGAACTAAAAGAAACAAATTTTCGGAAATTAACGATCGCGGTTGCTACGGAAGGATCGAGCGCCAATTAAGATCTACACTGATTTATGATCCTCGAGGAACTTTTTGGGGAGAATAAAAAGAAATACGGAAATTCGCTCGACCGGAAGTCTCCTCGAGGTTAGGTCCGTTTATTAGTATCCGCTGTGGGAAAAAAAGGATTTTTTTTTTACTCCAGATTAAAATTTTGGATTTTTTTTTGAGATGGAATAATTTTTTTTTTTCGATATGAGTAATACAGTTTTTCTCCTTTCGCTTTGACGTGCGCTGAATCATGGTAAAATTTTTTCGTCTTGTGTCGCGTGATAATTTTTTTTCGTGCATTTCGAGACGACGGGTAATTTTGTTTTTTCTTTTTCTTTTTTTTTTATCTACAGAACAGCGCTCTTCGATTTACGCGGAATCATTTTCTCGAGCTTACTACCGATTTTTTTCACTTTTCTTCCGTCTATCAAAGTCCCAGTGACATTTTTAGCCCGAGCTCCGTTAAAAGCCGCTTACGTTGTCCATAGGTCGTGCTATTGTTACTTCCGCTAGTTACCGTAACTAGTTTCCTTCGGGGATTTCTTGGCTCCTGATTCTTGTTTACGGAAGCCGCTACTCAGTGCCAAGACGTACATATATACCTAAGTACATCGAAGATTGCATCTGGCTTATATAATTTTACAGATACCGTAAGCTTGAGAAATATTTAAAGAAAATTATCGTAGGTATATAAATATAATATAGGATACCGCGAGGCCTATAAATATAATATAGGCAGTGCTTAAATTTTTCCAAAAATTTTTTATTTCTTTTCATGATCTTTTCATGAGCCTAAATAAATATGGGAGTAGCAGGACCCTTTAACGGTATCAAAATTGGCGTTATTATTTATCCATGGGACACGAGATTTTTTGACCTTAATTGATGATAAGAGAGGTACTGATAATAAGGGATGTAGGGTGTTAAACTGTTTCGATTAAAATTGGGGATAAATCGTATTGATAAGAGTTGCTGAATCCAAAATGCCCGAAAGAGGCTTGGAAGAGACCCAGAACACGTTTATATGTATACCGAGTGTCCTTTTAATAAGTATCGTCATCAGAAATTCACTTTTGCACATCGTCTCCAGGACAAAGTTACGCGTGGTAAACGGATCGGTTCAACGTTCCGTTTAATAGATGGAATTAATAGCGGCTGCTAATAGGATAGACATGTTCCTGCCTGGGCGTCGGGACGCCCAGGCCATGCTGAGCAAACTCACTTAGACTTGGTAATTAATTAACACGAGTAGCGTATAGGCGTCTGTGTGCCTAACCTATAGGTGCTACGACAATGGTTAAACGGAGACCCTGGATTATTTTGAATTTTCACCGTTGGCCAACCTGAATGTCACGGTTAGGTTTTCCAGGTTGGTCATTGCGGATGATTTATGTTACATGACCGGCGTGTGTACGCAAAATGCTATAGATCAACAAGCGGATCGATAGATCTTTGACAGTTCAGATCCAGCGGTCTTTTATATCCACCCTGTAGATTCCAAAAAATCTACGCAGACTTTTCCTCCGGCTGCGTCCCTGGTTGTTTAATATAATTATGATTTAACACGAGCTCGTTAAGTTGGTACTGGGTGTCTTTGTGAAATTTACAAGATTTCACGCAGACTTTCGGATTTCGTTTAAACTTTCAGGGGTCTTATTGAATCAGCCGGGAGACCCGTTACTTTTGAAAATATCAATAAGGACGGGTTGGCGCTTTACGTAGGGATAATGATAATATGGTTTTATGAAAGCTTAGAAGTTTCGCCCCTTGTAGCAGAGACGTCAACCCACTTAAGCGCGAGTGACGCGTTTAAGCCATTAAATGACACATAACGCGTACGGAGTGTAGATTAAGCCCGGTCGGTAAAGTAGAAAACTGCCGGGCGTCGGATACCCACGGAGCATTTCGTAAACGGGAATAACGTTCGTCCTGTTTTTATTCGGTCACCCGGTACGTTCGAATCCTTTTGTCAAACCGAGCGATGCTCGTCCTGGCATCCCTACAACGAGCGGTTAAATTTTGTCAGGTAGAATCGAGAAAACTAGACATCTTTAAAGTTTATTGTCCTAAAGGAGACGCCATTGTTTAACGACTGGTATACGGTATATGTATATCGTCTTAAAGGTTCGTTTATCTGCCGTATGATAATATTTCGTAATAAAGGTATTTCTACGCGCAATAACCTCGCGGAGTCTCGACATCCTTGTTTATTATCATTTTATCGTCTTACCTGGGATCGTTATCGAGCGTGATAAACCGTGGGAAGGTGGAGATACGCGGTGACGAGGCGGGAAAAGATCATGAGGAAACAAAGCCGGGATGCCGTTGAGAAATGGAGCTCAGCGTTAGGAAAACAATAATAGAATGTTTTCTCGTTGGTTTCGGGTATGAAATTGTCACGGGATGAGAGTTGTGAAAGGTCTTTAAAAAAAAGGTTCAGTTCGATATTAGCATTTGGAGGGACACAATTTTCGAGGGCTTTTACAGTTCATGACTTGGACCTCTAATATGTATGCTAAAGCGACGGTTCAGGAAAGATATGAGACTGTTTAGCCGAAAAATTGACTACCGGAAGTTAGTACGTATTCTGGCCGCCAGGATTCTCCTAAGACGCACAGATAAAAATTGTCCCCGACTAAGAGGTTAAGTACGGTGAAATAGTTCGCTGTTGTTCGGTAACTTTGGTATTTTAGGAGAAAATAACTGGGGAGTAAGTAAACAATTAAGTTTGGAGGATCAATAGGAAGGTTGTAAGTGGCAAGAAATGAGAGGAAGAAGAAGCCAGAGGATAGAAGGATGAGCGATGGACCATTGCTGAAGATAGATTAACCTCCCTGTGCCAGATGCGCAAATGCATGGAGTAGCTTAGTAAGATTTCCTTGAGGTAAAGAATGTCAGGAAATAAAGGATGAATTGCAGAACGTACGTACGTGAAGTTAGCACTGTAACTTTTACTTTTTGGATTTTTTCTTTTGCTAAAAAATTGTTGGTTTTTTGTT